>WYDI02027315.1:0-26909 GCA_009867235.2 Psittacus erithacus | reverse complement strand
ATTCGAGGGGGTCTGAAGTATTTCCAGTTACAAAGTAAGGCCACCTGCTTGAATAGGTGGCATCTGCTGTGCGGCAAGAGGTGTTTATTAGAGTGCAATACTTTCTAGTCTTTGCCTGTGTTAGTGTTTCTGAGCTGTTTGAGGGAGGTATCAGTAGCAGATGTCATCAATCAGTGCTTTTTGAGGGTTGGTTTTTTTTTCCTTTGATTACTATTTCTGTGTTTCTGGGTGTAATAATAATACCTGCAAAGTGTGTGGTGCCTCCTGATGGGCCCTGTTTTTAGGGGTAAACATTTTTTGAATGGGCCACTGGAGGGATGCACCGTGTTTAAGCAGTAACTGATTTGTTCGTACACTAGCAAACAGTCCTTGATTTTTAACTGAAGGCAGTAAAGAGAAGGCATTATCTGTGTATGTTAGAAATAAATACTTAGATATACTTAAGTTCACAAGATGTTCCAGGTGTTCGGGAATTTTTTTATGGTTTGGAAATTAGTATAAAGGAATTAATTTTTAAAGGCTTGCTTTCTGCAAAAGGGAGTTTGGTTTGTATGTTCTGTGGCTGGCTGATCTCAGTAAAGAAGAGGTGTATTTCCAGTTTCAAGGGTGAATTTTCAACTCGACCAGCGTTAGCCTTCTAAAGTCTAGACAAAAAGCTGCTGTAGGCCAGGGGGCAGAAATCGTACCTCTGAAATCTGTCATCTTACTAGGAGGGTAATTTTATGTCTTGAGGTGCCTTTCCTTACTTAGATTCTCAAGGTAGACTTGGAACCTAACTTCTACGTGTCTGAAGTTAGGTGAGTTGAATGCCTGTCTGAATAGCCCATCCCTTAACAGTTATTTTTAAAAAAGCTTTCCTATGACTGCACTTTTAGCTCCTTCCCACTAGAGCGGTGACAGTAAAGCTGTTTGGGTGTCTGTGACCCTGTTCATTTTCGAAAATGATCTTATTTTAGAAAATAATCTTATTTTAGAAAAACGTTTTGACATATACTACTGGCATCCAAAGATGTATCAGTACCAGATAGGTTCTCCGTCACTGCTAGTGCCAGCTGCTCTCTATAGATACAGCCACAGTACATTGTGCAAACATGAAGATACTTTCACAGGTAAAATAAAGTCTGGTAATATATTGGTATTTTAAAAACTTATGTAGACCTTCAAAATTTTCTGCTTAATTTAGCCTAAGAATGCATATTTAAGTTGCTTTCTTTGCTTTTTGTGTGATAGTAGATACTAATAATTCAGAAATGGAACAAAAGATTAAAGAGAGAACTCAGAAGCATTTGGATGACTATGCCAGAAGAGGACTACGCACGCTGTGTATTGCTAAGAAGGTAATCCTTCTAATAGATATTTTTAGGAATGTCTCTGACTAATCTGAGTGGTCCAGTGGAGCAGACACTGTTTCTGAGCAGATGCTTCCATTGCCACACTTTGTTTACCCTTATGTTCTATATAGGAGGAATTTGTAAGTTGACCCAAATCAATTCCTGACTTCTCTTAGCTTGCCATAGCTGTTGTCAGCTTAGGATGCCAAGCAGCTTAATATCTTAATTCTGTGACGGGTTGTCAAATAGTCTGGTTTTAATTCCAGAGTCCTGAGTGAAACTTGCCCTGGTTGGAATTCCAGACACATGAAACAAATTAAGTGAGACCTAGTTTATTTGGTTTCACAAACAGTTTGCGGTGTTATAAGCTCAGGATGCAAAACTTAGGCGATGTTTTGAGATTCCATTTTAAATTCAAAGCTGCTCAGAGGTAAAATTCGATAGGGGTTGAAATGGGTAAGAAACTTCGTTACAAAGTCTGACGCGAAGTGAAAGTACGTGCTGTGTAGATGTACGGTCATCAGGTTGTACACAGCTGTGCAGTGATTCTGTGGGTGTGTCAAAGGTGCAATTAGAGAGCAGTAGGGAGAGTATACTACGCTTGTTGGCCTGCTTACCTTCCATCTAAATGGAAATCTGTCAGGCAGCTCCAGGAACCTGCAGGATGCTAGTGAGTAACCCGGTTTGTAAAGCCTGGCAAAGTAATCTTATGCTATGGACATCATACTAAATCCATGAACATGTTGGTACATTTAAGATAGCAAAGTAACTGTGAGGACACTAAGGCGCCTTTGAAAACACAGTATAGATACATGCTGTATGTTTTCTCTCCCTCTGTAGGCAATGAGTGATGCAGAATATGCAGAGTGGCTAAATCACCATTTTTTAGCAGAAACCAGTATTGACAATAGGGAGGAGCTGCTGCTTGAATCTGCCATCAGGCTTGAGACTGAACTAACTTTGCTCGGTAGGTGGAGAATGGTGTAACTCCCAGGAAACTGCTTATGGTATTCATAATTGGAATTCACTTGCTAACCTCAATTCGTGTAACACGTAGCTTTCTAGGGGCCTAGAATTTATTGTCACTCCTGAATTTCCATAACTCTTCCTGGTAACTTTGTACTAGTTGTAAAACACACTGAAGACAGAAAATGTTCCGTTGTTTGTAAAGGGTGAAGTTTTACTAATTGTTATTTTTTTTTAATTTGATTTCTTTTTTGTGTTCATCAGATTTTTTTAAGTGTCATCATAATAAGCATGAGAAATGATAGTAACAAACCAAAGGCCTGCCTGGGCAAACATACACAGGGATCCCACTTCTGGGCATGTTTTCTGTCACTGTTGCATTTCTGGCTTAGGAGGTATGCTTGCGCTATATCCTCCTGTAATAACATGGAGATAAGAAGTCAGGAATGCTTCTTCAGGAACCATTCCTCTGGTGGTCATTCAGCTGTGCAGACATGCAGAGGGCAAGACAAAATGCAAAACAGTTGGTTTAGATATGTAAAGGTAAACTGCAGGCAGTATGGGATAATAGCTCCGCAGGGCTGCCCAGCAAATAACATTTGGAAAACAAAATGCAAAATCTGACTTACTGGGATGGTAAAGGCAGCTCATGCTAGAAGCTGAAGAAAGACAGATTCTGTTGTGTGGAAAGGTGTTACTCCATTCTGTGCTACATCTGCTCTGTGCAAATGCCATAAATGCCTTAGCATTAAAAGGAGGGGAGAGTTAAACATATAGACTACCCAAGTTGAAAGAACATTTTTCTTTCTTCTCCCAATGCCTGACAGTGTCTCTCGAAGCAGTTTGAATCAAATAAGTCTCAGCTTCTTCTTTTCTGTCACTTTTGTTTACTTGCATCAAAATGCAGGTGGAGTGCAGAGCAAGGACCTGGTGATTTTTGTCTTCCCAGTGGCCAGAGGCCATGCACTCTGTGCAGTGTTGGCAGCTACTTAAAGAAGAAACTGCTATAGTGTCAGAAATTTCATTGACCTTTTGGCTCTTATCCATCCTTATATGACAGTGCTTCGTATTCAAATTGCTGGCTACAGGCCCGCACTAGAAACATGCCAGGAGGGAAAATTTTGCTTTTATTTTTTTTTTATTGTTTGTCTTTCAAAATGAACCTAGCTGCAATTGTCTGAAGCTTCTTTCTGAGAAACTCTCTTAGCCTGAGAATCCCACAAGGCAAAGCATGTCTTCTGGTTATGATTTAGTACCATTTGTGTAGTGGAAAAGTGTTGAAAATGTCCTGTACAATAGTAAATCACTGGTGCTGCAGCTTTTTGGAGTTGGTTCTGGTTTATGCTCATGTTGTGTTACCCCATTTTTACCAAAACAGAAGATTTTGTTAAGCTGGTTTCAGGGACACAGTTCTGCCTGCTGTGCACAGCAGAGAAAAGGACTTCTTTTCTAAAGTGTCTGTGTTTTTTTTTTTCTTGTTGAAATCCTTTCTTTAACCTCTAATGGTTGTGTGTTAGAGCAGATGTTTCCTCCTTGTGGAAGAACATGTCAAGGTTGGCAGTGCAGGTAGGAGGAAAGGCAAACACAGAGCATAGTACTATGAATTGAAAGGACCTGTGACAGCAGGTACTACAGCAATGAGTAGGGAAACCTGATGATGAATGTAAGGTCTTTGCAGCAGTGTGCAAAAGCATGACATAAGAAGAGGAGATTTTGGTGTGGAAAAGGTGAGGTCTTGGGAGAAGAGGTACGCAGAATTCAGCTTGGGGAGCAGAGCTGAGGATAAGGAAGTGAAGTGGGCCTTGAGATAGGAAGGATTGAGGTGATACATGAAAGAAGGTTTGGGGTAGTCTGGGGTGGGAGGAACTGAGAATAATGGAGTCTATTTGTCATGAGAATCCTGGGATCCTATGTCTCACAGCCACTGGAGAATGTAACAATTATGAGAACAAGAAAAGTTGGCATAAAAGGGTCTTCTGAAGAGTTGGAGGTCCTCGAGGCTGTAGCCACTGTGTGTGTCAACAGCCTCACATGTGATGAGCTCTGGCACAGAAAGATGTGGAAGGGAGACATTCTCAAGCATATCCCAGTAGGGTGTCTGTTTTGGGATGTGAATACACACAGAGAAACATCTTGTCCTGTCACTGTTGCAGTACTTTGGTTTTGGAAGTACAGTAGCACTAATCTTTGTCTGAATTAAGGTGCCACTGGCATTGAAGATCGCCTGCAGGAGGGTGTTCCAGACACAATACAAGCCTTGCGGAAAGCAGGAATAAAAATATGGATGCTGACAGGTGACAAGAGAGAGACAGCTGTCAACATTGCCTATGCTTGTAAACTGCTGGAACCAGATGACAGAATCTTCACTCTCAGATCACAGAATAAGGTGAGTAGAAAATCACGCTTTTCTTCATGTTATGTGTTGTTTTGGTTTTTTCTCTCCACTGAAAAATTCAGCCAGGCTGTATCACAGGGCAGTACAGAAAAATAAAATGTCCCCTTGCTTTCCCAACCAACTAAAGACAGCATGATTTCCTGGAAGATGAAAATACTGGAAAACTGGCAGTTTGCTGCCTTGTGGGTAAAATATTAGATCCTTTATATGTATGTATCATTGGTTTCTTTGTATACAGTCCCTGAGTTATACTGAACTATTTTAATTGAATGAACTGCTTAATTTCTTTTTGTGGGTGGGTTAGAGAGTTGACATGGCCTCAAGTTGCATCAGGGGAGGTTTAGTTTGGATATTAGGAAAAATTGCTTCACTGGAAGGTTGGTCAAGCATTGGAACAGGCTGCCCAGGGATGTGGCTGAGACACCATCCCTGGAGGTATTTAAAAAACATGTAGATATGGTGCTTAGGGACATGGTTTAGTGGTGGATATGGCAGTGCTGGGTTAATAGCTGAACTCCATTTGACTTCTAGTACAGTACCCAATGCAACCTACGTAGCAAAGTTAAATCACAGGCCTTTTTATTAACAACAGACTGTATCCTTTATGATTTTAAAGAGTTCTTCAACTCATGTCTTAGCCTTTCTGCTGCACAAGGGCAGCATCTGACTTTTTCTCCATATGTATTTCATAAATTGGAAAGGGAGCCAGAACCCAAACAGTATTTTAATAAGTTGCCTTACTCTTGTCTTTAATTAGGATGCCTGTGCCTTGATGATGAGTAAAATTTTAGAAGGCATCCAGAAGAATACTTCTAAAAAACAACCTGGTCAGAAACTTGGGAATGTCTCTGCAAGTCTCTCCACCCAATCTCCAGGGCTCAGTGCAGTCCTTGTTATTGATGGAAGGACTTTGGAGCATGTCCTTCATGACAACCTACAGAATATTTTCTTGGAAGTCACAGAAAAATGTCGGGCTGTAGTCTGCTGCAGAGCCACACCGCTGCAGAAGAGTGTCCTGGTCAGACTGGTGCGAAATAAGCTAAAGGCAATGACATTAGCTGTAGGTGAGTCCTGTGGTTATCGGTTATCTTCTTTTCTCTGGAAAGTAGAAACCAGTTTCTTCTCTCCATTTTTTTTTTTTTTGTTTTGTTAATGTCTGTCACAAAATTTTCTTTGCAGAGGATAATCCTCTGAATCGTAGTTGTCTCTGCTGTAAGATCATGTTTGGATTCTGAAGTAGCAAATTTAGTCCATGAACATTCTCATGGTAACCTAAAGCAACAAGAACACAGCAGAGTCCTGCACAGTGTTATGTAACATGTGCAAAGGAGCAAATAAGGGTGTTTTTCTTGTCATTCTTTATCACAACCCCCCAGAATAGGAAGGGGGAGGGGAGATGACTGGCTCAGATTTTAAACACCTATATTTTGTGTTCCAGCATACCAACTACATTCTAACAAAATGAACAGTGAATATCCATTTGGAAAATATAGCTCATTTCAGTCAAGTCTTCCACTTATTTATCCTGCTTTCTGTAGGGTTTTCCCTAGGCTGCACTTTTGGCCATAAAAATGTTTTTCTCTGAACTCTAGTCTTGTACATTTGTCTTTTCCTGCCACCCTCATGGTGATGCAGTAGCCAGCAAAGCTGCCTCCAGGTTGCATTCCAAGTAAGAGAGTTTATAGTTTTTTCTTCTTTTCTCTGTAGGTGATGGTGCCAACGATGTCAGTATGATCCAGGTGGCTGACACTGGTGTGGGAATATCGGGCCAAGAAGGCATGCAGGTAATATATACAAAGACAGCTGCAAATGACATCAGATTCCATTTTAAATTGATTCAGAGTTTACCCTGGAGGCCCAGTGGCTCCACAGGCCATTACTGAACACAGTCAAGATTTTGCAGCCTGAGCTGACACCCAAGCCTTAGCGCTCTTCCAGCAGTGCTCAGAAGCTGAATGCTTCAGGGATTCAAACTCCAAACAGCAGAGCTTGCTGAGTATCACCAAATTCCCTATTACTTGTGTCCTGCTAGGAAACAAGCAGCCTATGCATCACTGATTTCTGTGCAGTTGTGTGGTAATAATGAAGACAGCCACGTTCTTGCTTATGTTGTTGGGCTAAGGAGTTTGTATTAGTGTAAAATGTTGTATGGAGAGGCTCAGATCTGAGCAAGGGTAAGACTGTAAGCACTATGTATAAAAAAAATCATAAAATAAGACTTTCCATCAGCCGTTAAGTTGCTCATTTGGCAGTATCTGAAGCTTACCTTTAACACCCTAGAAATGACATATCCTTTCCTTCATGTGCATTGCAGGCTGTGATGGCAAGTGACTTTGCAGTCTGTCAGTTCAGACACCTCAAGAAGCTGCTGCTTGTTCATGGTCATTGGTGTTATACCAGACTTACCAACATGGTGCTTTACTTCTTTTACAAGAATGTGGTATGTAGCAGTCTCATCCCAGGGAAATCACATTTTGCATATTTGAGACCACTGAAGGTTTAGTGGGGCTTTATATTCTTTTTTATTTTTTTACTGTGAACAGTTTCAAAAAGCATCAGACAGTTCATTTTCCAGTTTATGTCTGCAGAGACCAGAGACCGTTATTCCTTGGACTGAATTTCTTACTCAAATTATCTGATTAAACAGCGGGTAATGGGTGTTACCAGTGTAGTGGTAGTGTGGCTATTTAAACAAGTCATGTCCAAGTTTGAAATGTAAAGCTGTGACACGTTTGAAATGTGTGCTAGTCAAATATAATCTTGAAGTGTAGGATTGGCATGAACTGCACAGCATTTATAATTATTTTTCCACAGAGTACTGTGGAAAAGATCTGCCTGTTTTCCTCATGGCTTTTAAAACCCTTGTCTATGGGTAACATTTTGTCATGCCATCTTTGACTTTCCAGGCCTATGTGAACCTCCTGTTCTGGTACCAGTTCTTCTGTGGGTTTTCAGGCACATCAATGACTGACTACTGGATCCTGATTCTTTTCAATCTCCTTTTTACGTCGGTGCCACCTATAATTTATGGTGTCTTGGACAAAGATGTGTCTGCAGAGGTACTTCTGCAACTCCCACAACTGTACATGATGAGCCAGAAATCTTTGGTAGGTGGAAGAATTCTTGGTCTGAAGCAAATTGGAATAGTCAGCATTTGAGCCATTTCTGTCTGCCTTTCCTTCATGGTTCACATCAGGCAAACATGAAGTTTAAAACCAATTTATTAAAAAAAACATGTAGGCTTGTGCACATAAAACAAAAGCTGTGTTTTCAAAAGTTTTTGTAGGCACTTTTCAGCCATATGCACCTAATCTTATCAAATATTTGATGATAAGAGAAATTAAGGACTTCAGGGGAAGCATTGTACTAGATAAACATTGTTACCAGCTTGTTCAATTCAATCACTGCCTCAGCTGTCAACATTCTTCCTCAAAATGCATTTCTTCTGAGCATCTGGGCTTACTTTCAAAGATAAGGGACTAGATACAGTTTTTTTTCACTGTTGTTTAAAGGTCTCAACTGCCACAGTATTGAGGCTGGAGGTGCACAAGTAGTTGGGAGGGGGGATATAGCCGAGGCAGCTGATCCCCACTGACCACGTGGATATTTTATATCATATGGCATCATGCTCAGCCTATAGGGGGAAGAAGGAAAGGGGACGGATGAACACACACACACACACATTTGAAGTGATGGTGTTTGTCTTCCCAAGTAACACTTACTCATGATGCAGCCCTGATTTCCTGGAGATGGCTGAACACCTGCCTGCCCGTGGGAAGTGGTGAATGAATTCCTTGGGTTGCTTTGCTCACATGGGGCTTTTGCTTTCCCATTAAAACTGTCTTTATCTCAACCCAGGAGTTTTCTCACTTTTATTCTTCTGAGTCCCTACTCATCCCACTGTGGAGGGAATGAGGAAGCGGCTGTGTGGGGCTTAATTGCCAGCTGCAGTTAAACTGCAACAAATGCTTAATTAAAATCATATTTTTATTATAACAATTGAAAGCAGTGGCATACTGAGCCTGAGACAGAATAGATTATGGTAACCCAGGGAGAGGAAACACTTGAGCATATGAGTCATCTAAAACTCACCATTTTCTTTATGATCATAGCTTTTCAGTGACAGACTTGATATTAAGAAGCATTTCTTTACAGAGAGAGTGGTCACAGACGCAGACTTTCTAGAGAGGTGGTCCATGCCCCAAGCCTGTCAGTGTTTGAGGCATTTGGACAGTGCCTTTAATAACATGCTGTAAATTTGTCAGTCCTGAAGTGGTCAGGCAGTTGTAGGTCTCTTCGAAATGAAATCTGCTGTGCTGTGCTTTTCTATTCTATTCTAACAAATGCTATTAAAAAAATGAGCTATGATGTGCAGTTTTGTCTGCATAATCTGGCAGAAGTCTAGGTCTGGTTTAGAAGGGAGTAAAAGATAAACAGTGAGGAGACAATTTGTTCTGTTTGTGGACCTTTACATTTCTTTTTACATATCCTTAAATACTTCATGTTGCTTGGTTTATGATATTTTTGCTAAACAAAGTTGTCTTTTGATACAAAGCTGAGTCCCTGCAGAGTGGCTGAGGCATACCTGTGCTTTGTCAATCAGAGAGAGTTTTGACTAAGTAAAGGTTACAAGGCCTCAGATTTGTCCTTTTTTTGTTTTCAGGGTATATACAGTGAGCTGAGCTGAAGTTTTTGAGATAGCATAATCACAGTTACTGCATTACAGAAGTTCCCCTCCCCCTTTTTTTCCCTTAACTTTTATCAAAGTTTTTCTCTTTTATCCATCATTGCCTTGCTCTGTGGTTGGAGTTGTTAAGTAGTAAACCATATCACTTCTCACATGGAAGCACAGTGAAATAATTGCTTTTATTAAATGCAGTATAGAAAATCAAGTGCAGTATAGAAGAAATAAATGCTTTAAAAGATGTAGTGTCACAGTATCGCACCATGATATCACAAGTTCACAGATCTGTACAATCTATAAAAATGGACAGTAACTTGGATTCATGTTCAGTATTTTAAAGCACTTCCCTGACAGGCAAATAAGGTAAGTTTCCCACACCACCTCCAGAGAGCAGTTCAGTTCTTGAAAGAGCTGGATTGCTTTTTGGAGAAACACATCCCTCTCCACTAATCATAGAGGAAGTCCTGGGTGACTAGGTTGCTCACCTATGTGTCTCAATCTATAGCCTGAAGGAGTGGGATATATTTTAGTCAGGGCAGATGCAACTATATGGTTTCATAAGCAGTTGAGCTGTCATAGCAGTTTGCTGCCACTAAGTCAGGAAGGCTTGTTCCTTCTCCTCTTCTCCCTTCTTTTCTTTCCATTCCCTGTTTCCACCCACATAGTTAAACTACATTCTTTTTGCCAGCTTGATTGTCCCATGAGGTCTTCTAGGAGCTGATTCAGCTCACCAAAACAGCAGTGTGTTTTTCCAGCAGAAAAGAAAATTGGTTTCTCATATTCCAGTGAGTTGGGTTATCTCAGAGGAGTCCAGTCTGCACAGAGGAGTCAGCCAGCACAAATTAAGAGGCAGAAGCACATGTACTGAAAAAGAAGGTGGTGGAGATAGAAGAAAGTGGGATTTGGTGTTCAGTGATGGTAAGCTGCTTGCGTAATTCACTGTACCCTGTCCTCCCTGACTTAGTACTTAGGTGGAGGCTCTGGTAGGTCTGTTCTGGCAGAAAGAGCTGTAAGACCAGTTAGCTGCTTGTGTGGAGTCAGATCTTTATTCTTGTTACCGTAACACAGAAGATTCCTCTTCATTGAGAAACTAACTGGAATTGCTTCTGAAGATAATCCTTCCCCAGATCCAAATGAATGCTAATTAAGGATGCAGCAATTTGTTCAATTTGTTTATCTGCCATTATCTGTTTTTCTTACAGGCTTACTTGCCTTCAACATTCTGGATAACCTTGCTGGATGCTTTTTACCAAAGTATTGTTTGCTTTTTTGTGCCTTATTTTGTAAGTGTTGGATATGAAACATATTTATACATTTTGATATACTAAAACCCCAGACAAATTAGAAAACAAAATTGTTTAATTTTACTTCTTAATATATAAATGTGTACTAACAGGATCATCATTGGAACTGAGCTGAACTGCTGACGGAGGGGAGATTTAGATTAGATGTTAGGAAAAAAATCTTCATTGTGAGGTTGGTGAGGCGCTGGCACGGTTGCCCAGGGAAGCTGTGGCTACTTGATCCGTGTAAGTGTCCAAGGCCAGGTTGAACAACCTAGTCTTTGGGCAACCTGGTCTAGTGGAAGGTGCCCTGCCTGTGGCAAGGGGGTTGGAGCTAGATGATCCTTAAGGTCTTTTCCAGCCCAAAACATTCTATGATTGTGTGATATTGAAAGTATTCTTGCCACTTTAGGTATTAGGACTATATGTAAGAATATATTATGCTGACCATTGGCTTCCTTTACAGACTTACTATGGCTCAGACATAGACATTTTTTCTTTTGGAAACCCTATAAACACAGCAGCACTCTTCATAATACTGCTTCACCTTCTCATTGAATGCAAATCTGTGGTGAGTACTTTGTTTCCAAAAGAGTATATTCCTAACAGAGAATGTGCATACATCTTTCATTAAAACTAACAGAAGAAAAAGCTTGATATACAAAACAGAATAACTATAAAAGTGCCAAAACCTAAACCAAACATTTCATATATGTGACCATGCAAGTGTTCCTAATGCATCTGCCATTGGAGCCAATGGAATTACTTGTATTACTAAAATTAACAAAATTTGGCCTCAGAATTATTTGTAAATAGTGAAAGGATCCTGTCTTGTTAGGATACAGTGGTTTTGAAGCTGTCACTTTTGCAGATAAGTAAAACCAGCCAGCGATCTGCTGAGCCTTAATTAGTTCCCAAAGCTTGCATCTCAGTGTGAACTGTTGATACTGAATGCTTGGAACTGATGATCTGCTTTGTGGCCAGGATAAACAAGTCAAAAGTGTGTTTTGGTACCAAAACTAGAGAACCAATACACTCCAGAAATGCTGTTCCAGTTTTTAATAAAGTCTGCGCAAGCTAAAGCATCTGCTTTAGCTTGGCTAAATTTACAGCCCTTACAAGGGTAATACTTGGCTTTCTTGCATAATTTTAAAGAAAATAATTACAATAATATTTACAGTCCATTCATATTTAGGATATAGAGTAATGGGGTTTATTTTGTCTTTTAATATATATATTTTACGATTGTTTCATAATGGATGAAATTTCAAGTTGGGATTCAGTCTTTCCTTTGTTCTTTTTGGGAGCATGGCAGCGGTGATAAAATATCTTTATTGAGACTATATGGGTAGCATGAGATCCACACTTAGAATAGAAAACCAGTACTTAAATGAGTTTTATTTGACATTTTTGAATGTTGGCAAGCTGTCAGACTGATGACAGTGTTGGTTCCATAGGAACTATTATAACAGTTCAGGTATAAAATTACAGAAAACTCAAAAGTATATCTAATTAGTGTCTCAAGCAAGATACAGAAGGATGGTGTCATGTAAAGATCTCACCTCCATTTGCTGGAGAAGGCTTTCTCTGCTGGTGGTGGATGAGGTGGTCATCTAAGGCAAATGGCACAAAAAATGTCTTTCCCAAAAGTATCAAAAGCTGTGTGTGTAGTAGAATAAAAAACCCTTAAATGGCTGGGTCACCAGTATGCTGTAGGAAGAAGACTCCATTCTTCCTGGTATGTTTTGAATAAAATTGGGAATATTACGTGAACAGATACGTCCTCTGTTACATTAAGCAACTATCCTTGGAGGAAGAATGTATGCTTTTTCATGTATGCATATGTACACACTAACACATGCTACAGGTCATTCCGTTTGCAGCTTAAATCTGATTTCTTTCCTTTTCTGAATTGCAGACTTGGATACATACAGTAGTTGTAGCTGGCAGCATCCTGTTTTACTTTATCTTCACTCTGGCCTTCGGGGCAACCTGCAAAACTCACAGTCCATCATCAAATCCTTATTGGATTATGGAACAGCACATGACAGACCCAGTATTTTACTTAGTTTGCCTCCTGACTACTTGTGTTGCTCTGCTACCAAGGTGCGTTTCTGTTTTATAATGCCAGATTGCTGTTGTTAGCAAAATTAGTTTTCTTTGAGTCAGTGATGCTATAAATCCCTCTGGGCAGAGGTCTTCCTCTCCACCCCCAGTATAAAGAAAATTTCACAACTTGATGAAGCCATATGAGGATAGTTCTTTAGTGACATGTTCTGAAATTTAATTTCAGTAAATAAATCTTTTTGTGATTTATATTAGATTTTTTATATTATATTGCAGATTGGAGGGAAAAAACCCAGTAATCTCTAACAACAGACTTTAAGAATAATAGAATGGTTTAGGTTGGAAAGGACCTTAAGATCATGAAGTTCCAGCCCCTCTGCCATGGGCAGGGACACCTCACCCTAGACCATGTTGCCAAGTCTCTGTCCAATCTGGCCTTGGAACACCACCAGCGATGGAGCATTCACAACTTCTTTGGGCAGCCCATTCCAGTGCCTTACCACCCTCACAGTAAAGAACTTCCTCCTTATATCTAACCTGAACTCCCCTATTTAAGTTTAAACTGATTACTCCTTGTCCTGTCACTACAGTACATAAATGTATAATTTATACAGTTTATAATTTGTATTTAAATCAGTTAAATTAGTGATCAAAGTTGACCATACATAGAAGTACTGTGCTTAGTCTATGTTTGTGAAACTATTTTCTGTTTGAAATATGTCATTAATATATTTAAGAATATTTAGAACAAGGAATGTATGTACAGGCTTCTTTGTGGGGTGGAAAGATGCTGACTAGATTCACAAGGAGTCCTGGGTTGTGCTTTTATTGTGCCTAATGTTTAAGTGTTTTGCCTCACTGAAGAAGTCCAAGTTCAGTAACTCGTTCACCCTGGAAAGGCAGGAGCACTGGGTGGAGGTCCCAGGCACCAGCACGCTGAGCAGGGAGACACCCAAGCGAGACAACAGCAAAAAACAGAATGTGTGAAAATCAGTGACAGACTTTATCAAACTCTTGGTCTAACCTTGTTTAGTAGCTCTGTTTTACAGCCATCTTCCTTTTACTGGCTGAACATGAACTTACGTCTGTAGCCTATTAGCAGAGTGCCTCCAGTGCTGATTTATTCATTCTTCTGTGTTACGCCTGGTTTTGTTCCTGTCATAATTACAGAGGAATGTGATTTGAAACCGAGTTGCACAGACAGATCCTGAGAGAACTCTTGGGGAGAATAACTGCTGTTTCCTACTAACCTGACATCATTTTATATTGTTAGGTGCAGTTTGAGCACCCTTTCTGGATCAAGTGCTGCAGTACAGGTTGCATGTGTTGTCAGTGCCGCTGCAGGAAGGCTGCAGAGCTGTGGCTGTAGGTGCCTGCACTAGCCACCAAATATTTGAGTCCCCTTTGAAAATGTCCTGATCCGTGTCAAGCACATCAGCCAGGGTTTTGCCACACTCACCAGAGATCATGATTGATAGCTTTGCTTCACACTTCAGTTCAGTAGAAGGACAAACCATGAAGTGCAAGAAACATGTATGCTTTTCCCTCTCCATCCCTACTGTCAGCTTAGCTTCAGGTGGTGACTGTAGAGCCTTTTCTTTCACACACAATATATCTCCCTTACAAGGCAGTAAAAAAAAAAGCTGGTTTAGGACCTGATATGGTAGGGGTGTAGAGAGTCTAGGCAGGAGAAAGCCTTCAGCTTAGTGTCTGTTTCCAATGTACAGGTAGATGTTCAGTTTTGAAGAAGATGGTGTTTTTCTTGGTGAATTACATCCAAAGTATTCAGACTTACCAGTGAAACTGAGTAATTTGTACTCTCCCTGTGCCAACACCTCAGAAGATTTATATCTGTTGTGGCTAACTAACTCAAGCTTTTCTACTTGAGTGATTTAAAGTAGAAGTATGGAACCACTGCTCTCACACATACATCCTTTGTGAGGATATGTCTCCCCACTGGGTGAGAACTGTGACAGTGCTGGGTGCTCTACACCTTCTGGACTGGGGAAGAGAGATTGCAGCTTTCACTGGAGTTTAAACAGCAGTTTAAACAGGGACAGGTGTTGGAAGTTAAAAGGGACAGATGTTGGAAGCCCTGTTGACTGAAAATTCAGTGCAAAAATCTATGATTAAAACCTTTGCCCAACCCAAGTTGCCAATTAAGTCAGTTCTAATATGAAATACTCCTGGAGTTTAATTCTGGAACATCATTGTTACTCCATATTTCTCTTACTGCATGTGATGCTTTGTTCCTTAGGCTTTCACCTTCATGTTTATTCTTGCTTCTGGTGAATTCCCTGGCTCCTGCAAAAATTAAAAATTTCAGACTGATGCTTTACTTACTCTTCCCAGGGCTTAGTGCTATATTGGAAGCATTAATTTGGTGCCTTTACTCCTGGGCCTGACACTATATGCAGAAAGCTCCACTTCCAGTGTAGCTGGGACCCCAGCCATTCACTGAAGTTGCAAGTGCACGGTGCTGCAGTAATGTCTGTAGGAGAACAGCATTCAGGACGGAAAATGGAAGCCCCTGAGATCAGTAACTGTCCATAAAAATGCCACTTTTCAAACGTGTTCTGGTGCTGTTGCTGGCCTTATACTTTATGTTCACAAAACAACACCTGCTGAAACTGTTTCAGAGGCTGCTGCAGCCTCATGGTTGCTTGAATGATGTTTGGTTTTTTTTTAGTGTCGCTGGAAACTCTTTTGTGTGTGCTTCTAAACAGTTTATTTGAAACTGTTTTTATTTTGTAGATATTTGCTGAGAGTTCTCCAAGGCACATTGTTTCCATCTCCAGTCTTGAGAGCCAAGCACCTTGACAGACTGACCCCAGAGGAGCAGAGGGAAGCAATTAAGAGATGGGAGATGACTGTGTTTTAAACTGTAGAGTGGAGCTCCACGCTACTTCTGGATCTTCCAGCTCAGTCACAGGTGCTGTGTCAGAGGAAGAAAGCATTGCCAGTGTTTTGCCAACATCTAAAACACCGTTACAGGCCTGTTCAAGAGATGGGTTAGTAGAGGACACCTCCTTCCCAGACATTCAGGATGAGTCTGGGAATACAAATGGCTTGAACTCTGAGAAGATGGAATTCCTGAATTCATCAAAGGAAACTAATTCAAGACTCATTTGGCGGTAATAACTCATGTGCCAAAGTCTCTGTGTGTGATTCTGAAGGGGGCAGCAGTGCTGTTTCTGTAGCATAAATCAGGTTTGAATTCTTTTGTGTGAAGAAGATGCTTCAGTATATTTTACAAAGTTGGAATGCTAACTGTTTTAAAACCCAAGAGTAATAACTGCTGATTTATGCTACGTTGTGGTTTTGTTTTCTTCAGCCAAAGGAGATGATGCACGCATTTCCTTAAAAGCTTTTTTGTTTATAAAGATTTTCTGTAATTTATTTGGATGTTCAAGATCTAAGTGGCTGGGTTGCTTTTTATATTTTTTCACTCAATAGACTTTGCATACTGCTTATTTCTTGTATGCAAGATTGCACAATACCTCATGGTGTTCTGGACAGGATGTTGCATGAATATGGATTTGCAAGTAGGCCAACTGCTCCCTTGCATTGCTAGCCTACAATCCTAGCATTCCCTGGGACTCACCGCTTTATGTGTGTATGATGTAAGCAGAAGGGCTTGGATGTAGAGTTACTGGTTGGCTTCTTGAAAGACTCCTGCAATATAGTAATTTTATAGTAATTACTGTAATACAGTAATTGTTTTAACCACTGGGGTCCAGTTTGTTCACCAGGCTATTGCACAGGCTGTCTCAGTGCTGACCAGGCATGATTTTAACCATTGAAAGGGCAGCCCAGATGAGGCATATGTGTCATGCATCTCCCTCACCTTCCTCTTCCACAAAAAAACCCAAATCCTAGTGTGGCCTTTTGTTCTCTGTGACAGTTCATACTCCTGCTGCATCTCTCCTTTTATCTTCATGTGGCATGTCATGCAATCTGCCACTGACTTGACTTCTTTTCCGCCGCATCCAGCTCAAATGCTGGTTACCTGACTTTTCTCTAAACTCTGCCTCATGCCCACACTGCAGAATTGCCTGCCAGTGGCAGTGGGTAGCTCCAGTCTGCCTTCAGGTCTTCTTAGAAATCGCAGCTTCTACTTGATGACATTACTCTCTTCACTCTCAGGTGTTTTTACATTCCTCCAGGCTTTTATAATGCACAGCTGAAGTATCTTTAGAGGCTGTTAGGAAGATGGTATAACCTATTGCATGTCCCAGATTTGAGCTCTGTTGCTCATCTCTCTTGCAGATGTCCTGCTCCCACCAGTTCCCACTGCTCTGCACACTGCGCAGGAGTTGGCTGAACTGCATGTGGAGTCTGGGTTCCAGACCAACATATTGCTTCCTTATTACTCCTTCCCCAAAAAGTTACATGGCCAGTTTATGAAGGAACTTAGGAAACTGTATCTACTAGCACCTGTTGAAATAAACAGTTTCTTCTAACTATAGCTGCTAATGAATTCTTAGTATTGAGCCCATTTTTTGGTTCTGTTTCATTCTAAAACTTTCTGCTTTCAAACTGCCAAGATTTGTGTGTTTAGGCACCGTGTCTTGGGCAAGGGCACTGCTTTTTAGTTGAACCATGAGCTTTCCATGTCAATGATCAACGTTACATATTCCACATCTTTTAAGAGCTCGGAAAGAATTTAAACAAACGCTGTGAGGTCTGAGAAAGCAGCTGCTATGCAGGGCAGATACTGGAGGCATGCTAAGTTAATTCAAATGAAGGTCACCACATGTTCCCAAAGGTTGAAAATGGTTCTGTTTTCAAAAGGTGGAGTGTAATTAGGGCTGACTCCATCCCTAGTGTTAGTGAACAGAAAAATACCCTTTTGTTTAGCTTATGGAAGGAAAACAGTGAAAGGAGCCAGTGATGACAGCCATTTTTGCAAATACATAGAATATTTTTTTTGATTTGCTTCAACATATGACAAAATATTTTTTGGAACATGTAGCAGAAGGTTAGTGGGGACCTTTGAAGTGATGGCAGGGGTTCAAATTATAAGATCATGTGGAGCTTGTTGGTTTGCAGTTATGATTTTCAGATGTTGGTTTGTAGCCTCCTTCTTGCTGTGGGGGCACCGTGCCAGGAGTGGGCTCCAGGTGTCCCCAGTGAAACATTTTGGCTTGCTCTGCAAGGTGCAGGGACTTGTGAGGTGTCCAAGAGGAAGGTGCAAAACAGCCAGCAGGTTGTGCAGGGAGATCGGACGGTAGAAGGGCAGAATCATACAGGAACAGACTCAGTGAAGTCATCTGCTCTGCTCCACAGCCCCACATGGGCTCAGCTTTGCCCTTACTGTTCCCAGCAGATGTTCTGTTGTAGAGCTCCAGAGAAGTGGGCCAGCCTAGTGTGCTCCTGCCCTCAAGGTCAAATACTGGTTTTGTTTCTGTTGCCTCACCTGCATGTTTTTATTGTGCCTTGAATCTATGGACTTTCCTGTGGCCACAGAGAACAGGTTATTCTGTTCTGTGGTTTTACAAGTCTCTGACTGAGGTACACTGAGCATTCAAGGACGAGCTCAGGGACTTGCAGTGAGCTGAGAGAGCACAGGGCTCCACTTCTTCACCTGCTATTGTAAAAAGCAGTGCGGGGGACAACACTGGCCTGTGACTGCCTCTGCTGCAGGAGCAGAACCTGCCAGTGGATTTGGCAGGTATCTGATCATTTAGCCTCAGGAGGTTGCATGTGTGTCACACAAAAGCTGCAAGCATTTGAAGTACCATCTTCCAGAATCCTCTGAGAGTGTAAGCCATGGCATGAGAATACCTGCCCAAGAAATGTGACAGTCACCTGTTGGACATAGGGCTGGCTGCATGATGCCTCTGAGACACCTGGATCGCTATTCTACAAGCCTAATCACCCCCTGCTCACTGCTCGGTGTTGTGGAGCTTTTGCGATGGGTTCTGGAATTGGATGAAGGCTCATTCCATCTGCATGTTGAACATGCCAGACCCTGCGGGTTGCCTTGAAACTTCAGGTCCAACCTGTGCTGAGGCTGTAAATAAGTACTGTGGTACCACTTGAAGTGGTCCAGTTTTCCGGTTGTGTTGTTTCACTGATGGTATGTGTTGCTTAAAATTGTCTGCTATAGGCTGTGTTCCTTTAGACTTTGACAGGCAGTCTAAGTGCTGGCATTTTCTGTTGTGTAACACCCAGTCTTTCTTTTTTCCCTTTTTTGTTCCTGTGTGGACAAACGCAGAAATCTCTAACACAGAATCTCTGCTGTGATCTCTTGCTGTTTTTCACTGAAAGGGAGATGAGGGTAGTGAGTCTTTAGTGAAAGCTTCACAGTGTTAACCAAAGTGCCAAATGAAGGGTGCAGGCAGATCACTCTTCCTTTGCTTCTCAGCAGCTGAATGTTGTTTCGTTTATTTCTTTTTAGCACTGGAGACATCAGGCTCTCCTGCTGGCGTCTGCGCTTCGGCACAGCATGACCTGACTTTTCCATTTTGAAAACAGGCTTTTTAAGACCATCTCACAGGTGCCTTCCAGATGTGAAAGAAAGTACAGCATTTACACTTTTGTCAGCTTAAAATAAACCAAATAACCACGTTCAGCTCTGCCGAACTTTGTAGCTACACCTAGGGCAGCTTTAACTCATTTTTTGATGTGCAATATTTGATTTACAGAATGATATTTTTTTTTTTACTATTTTTTTCCACAGCAGCCGCACCATTTGCAGGTGGCAGGAAGCCACCACCTTTATGGAGCAAGTGTCTTTGCAGCACAGTGAGCTTTGGTCTGTACCTGGGGTGTAGATGGAGCTGAATGTTAAACTCAAACTGTGCCTTCCCCCTCACGCCAAAGGCCAAGCATCAGGCTGAGGATCAGCAAGCGTGAAGCAGCCACTGCTCTTGCTGGACCTGGCTCTGACACTGGCCAGCCCAGCCCTGCTCTCTATAGAGGCCAGCAGCCAAGTTCGGAATGTGACGGTGTTAAAAATGTTCTCATAGCTGACTTTCAGTATGGGTTTTGTATGATTTGTTCCTCTCTGATTCTGGTTATGTTACTTTTACCCTCCTGGTCCTGAATGCCTTACTGTTGACTGCAGTGAAAAGGCAAATTTTAAATATTGTAAGTTTCTGCATGCTTAGTATTTTGATTTCAGCATGTGCCCTTAAAATGCTGGATCCCAATCAAAACGAGATGGTTATTTCAAACTAATTGTATTCCTGAGGAAAGCTGTAGAACAAAATGTGTTCAGAGAAATTTGACTGCAGTTTTAGTTTTATTTTAGATTTTTCAATCCAGAGTAGTTGTTGGCAGCAGTATTATTGGTAATGCTCTGTATTAGAAGCATACATGCAGAAGAAACTAGAAGTTGTACAGTGGTGGTAGTGCCAGAATCTCCACAAGTTTTGTAGTGCCAATAGGGCTGTCAGGGCTGCTTAAAAAAAGCGCATGCAAATAACTCTTTTTAAAGACTATTTTTAGGCACTATTGCTAAAGTTGTAACTTCACACCTCCATATGGGTGTTCAGTCTCCCTCTTGAGATTGAAACACACTTTCAACAGAGAAGGTTTTTGGAAAATTACTGTAAGTTTTTATTAGAACAGCTAGAAAAAAAACACATCTGCTTGACTGTGTGACATTGTGTGGTAGAAGTAAAGCCAACAATTGTTACCTTACAGTGAGGCTACACTTACTTAGAGAAACAGCATAGTTGTGATGATAGCTGTCAAGTCAGCA
This sequence comes from Psittacus erithacus, assembly GCA_009867235.2. Taxonomy (NCBI): domain Eukaryota; kingdom Metazoa; phylum Chordata; class Aves; order Psittaciformes; family Psittacidae; genus Psittacus; species Psittacus erithacus. The sequence goes on along the minus strand of WYDI02027315.1, from coordinate 6,472 downwards.
CACAGGGAAGGACTTGGTACAGCAGAAGGAGGGCTATGTTTGCCTATTTCGTGTGCACACATAGAAAAAGCAGTATAAAAATACATTTATAAAATTACAAATTTCTTCTTTACATGGAATGTTGTGTCAGAGACAGTTGTGGGGAAGGACAAGACCCAACTGCTCCCTCCTAAAGCCATTTGCAATGGGTTTTCAGATTGATCCCTTACCAGGAGGGGGCTGGACCATAGGTGGAAGCAGGACTCTCCCTCATTTGCTGGGGGGGATTGCTTGGAAACTGGTGGCAGGCCAAACCCAGTCAATAAAAATGTGTAATTACATATTATCATTTGGTAGCACTCATGTCTACATGAAATGATGAGATGGATTCAGTGTTTTGCTTCACAGAATTTGAAGCTGCTAACCATGTCATCTGGTGGAGAGCTATCAGGCTGGGCTGTCCATTTCACAGAAACACCTCTTTGTTTTCTCAGAAACAGACCTTGCTGAAACCTGTCACCAGCCACATCAGATAGATGGATGGACAGGCTGGCTCTGACAGCCTCAGGGCAACCTCTCCTGGTATCTCTCAGTAACTGGCGCTGGGACTTTGATCTGTGCTGCCCTACAGCTGCAGAAGTCCTGCCCCAAGGAAAAGCTGAAGTGGGGACTGAGAGCTCCAGCTTCCATATCCTTGAGGAAAGGGTGTCAATAACCTGTTTCATCTGTAATCTGCTTGCATTGGAAAAACCTGGTCGTAGTGTCCTTCTCATTTACAGCTGGGGAAAAAGATCGTTTATATACTCTAGTAAAAATAAAGTCCTTAATGTATAATAAAAAAGACCCAAACCCAAACCTAGAAAAGCCTGGAAGGGTTTTCTTTCTGAGCATGAAACAGTAATACAATAGTCACTTAAAAAGGTTCAGAATCCATAACATAGTTATTGAATATTAATGTTGTCTAGTCTGTCTAACAATAAGCATGTTAAAGGAGAAGATAGATCTATCAATTAGTTGTAACGTGATTAATAGTACCTGAAATGTCTGTTACTGAGCTCTTTTAATGCATGTTTCCACATACGGCAGTCACGGTATTGGTAAGTTCCCACCATGCTTTCATGGGGGTGTGCCAGAGGTAGCAGAGAGAGTGGTTACATGCCTTAGTTGGGATTCACAGCAGGCTGGGCACAGCACTGAAAACAGATTTTAAACATGTTAGTCCTGGTGGAATTTACCCTGTTATCCTAGGTCCTGACTCCTCCTGCTCTGGTTTCCCAAAAGCAGAGTGCTGCGCAGGACAGCACCTGCAGCAGATGCTAAGACACGCTTCCCCACTAGCACCATGAAGAAGTGCCAAGCTCCATTTAAACATTTTTGAACCAGACTCTCTTGGAGTCAAGGCACAGCGTCTCACCTACCACAGAGTGCTCCACTATCTGGCTGCCAAGCCTGTGAGCTGATGTACTTTGCTTAATGTTTAATATTCATTTGACCAGAAGCTGCAGTCTCAAGTCTTCTGTCATTCACAATTTTCTGCCCTTTTCTTCTAATTGTTTAGTTTAGCTATGCAAAATTAAACTTTCAATGCAAGATACTAGAAGAGACCTATCAAAAAATACCCAGTTTCCCAGTACTTGGGTACTGCTCACACTGCATCTTTTGCTGCACTTAAAGCTGCATTTCCGGTATTGCAGCAGGTGTTCAAACCAGCTTACTGTGGGAAGGGAAGCCACTGCAGTGGCATTGACAACTCTGTAATGTTTTTAAAGGGCTGGAGATGGTCAATGCATGCTTTATATGCTGAACACATGATACAAAATGAAGTAAAAACAAGTGGGGCACAGGTCTGACAAAGGTGTTGTGCTGTCAAAACATGAGTGGTTCTTGGACATGTCAAGACATTGGAAGCATCAGAAAATGAAATGATAGAAACTGTCCAAAGAGTCTGAAGAGCTGAGTTGTGGTCTCAGGTGCCTCAAGTGGTAGTTACAGGTCTGTTGTACTGGTCCCTTTGTCGCTCCACAGATGCCCAGGCTGGCTCTGGGAACAGAAGCTGTGCATCAGGATGGTGCAGGGTTATGCCCATACACATTAGCTGCCCTGAGGGACAGAATGCTTTAGCTCAGGCACACCAGGAACACATGGCTGCCTATCTGTGGAGACTAGGATGTGTACCTTGATGTGTCTGTGCCACATGGATGCACAAACTTGTCGACCACTTCCACACCCTGCAGTATGTGGCATGGCCATGCCCAGTGTGGCCCGTGTGAATAAATGTCCCATCTGTATGCACAGAGTTCATCTGTCATGACGAGTGAAAATGCATATGCTACCTGAATAGTATTAAAATAGGTTATTTAAAAAGGTTTTTCTAGTATGTGCTACTGCGTAGTTTGAATAGCTGAAAGGCAGAAAGTGGCTGATTCTTTTCTTTTAAGCCTTTTGCTGTGTTTGGAATAGCACCACAACACAGTTAAAAGAGAAGTCAAAAGGATTATTAATTCTACCCCATAGTACATTCCCCGGCAGAGGGTTTACCGTTAACATACACTGTGTATTCCGTATCTCCACAACAAGAACAGATAGAGCTTGAAACTCAGTTTCATGAGTTTCTGGACTGTAAAATCTTCAGTGTTGAAGTGCTGATTCCTGTTTTTCTTTTGTCTGTCAGCACAATTCTTACCATCTGGAGTTAGTTTAGCAGAAAGGTGTGGATGTATATTTGTCTTTCAATCCACTCAATAAAATGTGACACATTACTGTAAACTCCAGGTCCCAAGACTTTGGAAAAGCAGACAGAGCCCCAGGATGTTAAACCAAACAAAGTCCAGCGCCCTGCAGGTTGCTCACACACAAGTGGTCCTCCGCTGTCACCCTGCAACGTGAAAGAAAAATAAAGTCTATAGAGGCTACACGTAGCCAGCAGTCATGGTTAAAGCTCTCTTGGTTCCTACAGCGATTTGCCTTTAGTAAGTACCTCAGCTGAAAAAAAAATGGCTGCTCTGCTGAACAGAGTCTTGGACAATACTGTCTAGTGAGGCATCCCTGCCCATGGCAGGGGAGTTGGAACTAGATGATCTTAAGGTTCTTTCCAACTCTAACTATTCTATGATACCGTGATTTTATGTGATACCAGCAGCACATAGTGATACCAGTATTTATGTCCTGTTCTATTTGTACAAAAAATTACCTGCAGAAGGCTCATTAAAATAACATAAATTAAATTAAAAAAATTAGTATAATAGGTAAAGAATACAGATAAACCTTCAAGAGTCATCAAGCAGCATTTCACTATCATAAACTGAAGCTGACTACTACATCAATAATAATGAAAGTTGGGTTAAAATCTGTAAATAGGCAGCTGTCATTCCTGTAGTAGCTAAAGTATGCTATACCTAATAAACATCACAGTACTTTGATTTCTAAAAGCAATTTTTTGGCTGTTAGTTTCTCCTACCATGCAAGAGTCCACAGTGCCAGACTCGTAGCCAGCACACAGCATCCTGCTGGTGATGGTTTTCATGTCAAAGTATGACTGGCACTGTTCCAAGGAAATGATGCGAACCTCTCCTTCTTGAAGCTTGAAAGGCACTGGAAAACAGAATTAAGCATTAAACTATACCCACATAAACACACAAATAGTTACGATGGCTCTTTGAGATATCCGAGTTGTGTTTGGGTAAATTTGACTTAGTACATCAGCAAATTAGATTTCAAAGGTCATTGATACTATTTTAGTGCATTCAGGAGACAGTAAATGACTTCTTTGTGGTGTAAACAGCTGACCAAAGCTCAAATTCTAAGGAAAATTGTTCCACTTAGGGCATGAAATACTAAATGCTGTGTAGCCATTTACTTTTAGATGGATGGAACTGCTAGTAAACAGCCTATCCCTCACAAGTGCAATTTAATTTTTGCCATATGTCTGGCCTGGCCACTTGAGGTGAAGTCCCACCTGAAGCAATTCTGAAAAGAAAATTTCCTTCTCCAGTGTACAGAACAACAACCTTCTCTTGTAGTTACTATAATGGTGAAGGGAGAAACAACGGCTCGAGCATTAATAAGGCTGTGGCCAGGATGATCTACACATGATTCATGCAGAAACATTTTGTCTAAGTGAACAACCTGGTCTAGTGGAAGGTGTTCCTGCCCATGGCAAGGGGGTTGGAACTAGATGAGTTTTAAAGTCCCTTCCAACCCAAACCAGTCAGTGATTCTGTGATAACATCTGTTCTTGTCATGGGACCCAAAGATTGCAGTGGGCACAGAACAAGAAAACACACTAATGTTCTGTTTGGAGAGACAAAACCAGCACTTGTGATTATGCATTTTGATTCAAGAAGATGTTCATTCAGCCTGTATGCCAGTGTTTCCAGTGCATTCCACTTTCACTGAACTAAGAATGTCCTCCCCCCTCCAGAATATCTGATACCTTCTCAGTACAGTTCTTAATACAACCTAAATCAGTAAAACAACCATTTCAGGTGATTTTCTTGATAGGAGTTTCTAGAGCCTCAGTGTTTTTTAAAATCAATTCACTTGTCTAAGTAAGGATTAAAGAGCATAAGTTCAAGCTGCTGATTTAAAAAAGCTAGGCTCTAGTCACAGCTAGATCCCTTCATAAGTAGTTACAGTTCCCTAGTATTTAATAAGGCCCAGTAATAATATCCATGGATAAAGCTTTGTAACAGGATCACTTATTTGATTAACTCAGTAGAAGGTTAACATATTTTTCCAAGGGTCCCAGAAATATTCAACTTACTTTTGTTGCCCATGTGTCCCCAGCCTGTGATGTAGCAGTAGGTATCTGGCCGAACCAGCTGGTCCTTGCTGGGCAAACAGACAGGTCTTACATAGCTTGTCTCGTTGATGTCCTCATCTAGTTCCACAATGCTGATATCATAGTCTACCACTGCTCGGTTGTAGCGTGGATGGAGGATAATGGTCTTCACTAGTCGGGTCTGCATGAAGACTGATGGGTGATCAAGATTGCTAATCCCAAACACTACTTTCCAAACAGCTGCATTTTCTCTCCTTTGAAAAAAAAAGAAAACTTGAGGAAATGAAATCAAATGAGCATTCTTTTAAACTAAGATAGCCAAGAATTTTTTCTCCCTGACATTTTGCAGATTACACTTTGTAAACAATTATACATAAAATGCTACAAGAAAAAACAAATCCTTAGGCATCATTACTTACAGCTAAAATCTGAGCAACAAAATGCAATGCTTTCCATTTCCTTCCTGTCTGTTCTCAAACAAATTAAAGCTCATACATTCGGAAGACATGTGACCACCAATTAGTTGGTGTATTACATGCCAAAGGCTCTCAAAATCATTCCTTGGAGCCTGCCCAGGTCTTTGGTGCTCCCATACTCAGTGGTGGGCATGTACAAGTTCACTGGGGTGACAGCACTGTTCAGTAGTGAGCTGCTGACAGCCATGAGTCTCACTGGAATTCTGAAGGAGTCTCAAAGAAGCAATGCTATTACAAAAATTACCTCTTTTACAATAGCCATGGGAAAAGTCCCTTATTTTTGGGCATTCAGTCTATGCCAAGCATACTTCCTATGCCTTACATCAAAGGTTGCTTTGACTCCTACAACTCTTAAGGCTTTTTTGCTAAACATACAAAATCACAAAAAAATTATGCACATGACACAAGTGGGAAGTCTGAGCGAGTGTCTGTTGAGATACACTAGAAAAACATAGACTTTATGAAAGGCTTTAGGGGTGTAATCTCTTGATCATAACTGATCACAGGATAAGTCACGCGTTCCTTATTAGTCTGCGATTCTAACCCCCCCCCAAAAGTCAGCATTATTCACACCTGATGAAGTATATTTCCATGTAACTAAGCTCCTTTGACAAGATCGAAGCTTCCTCAAAGCAGTGTAAATCAAAGCATGCAAAATTTCAGCTTTGTCACAGTACTCAGCAGGACTGTAATTTCTAGAAGTTGTACAGAGATTTGGCTGCTAAAAAGGGTATTTTTGCATTATCTTAAGGGTTGCATGAAAATTCTGATATTTCAGACTATAATGATCATTTCACCATCATGATTAGTTTGTGAGTTTTTCCCAAGAGTTCCAAGATTAAGTGCTAAGAATATTCACATACTGCTGTGGTTATGAGCACTGTAAAAAAATCATTGCTCACAGCAATGAGCAGTCACAGCTAGAAGGTATTGTCCTACAGTCAAGTAAAAGACCTTAATGTCTTGGATGCTTTGGTGTCATGCATTTTAAGTCAATCTTGACAAAACTCTGGGGACTGTATTAATAAACTAGCAAAGGATACAATGTTTCATGCAGCTCTTTCTATTTATGCCCTCTACAAGTATTCATGAGTATTTGAATGAATACTTTCAGCTGCATTATAGTTATATGCTGCCCCTGGAAAGCATACTAAGGCACTTGAAAAACAACAAGGTGCTTGGTGACAGCCAGCATGGCTTCACTAAGGGGAAATCCTGCCTGACCAATTTGGTGGCC
>WYDI02027314.1:0-19402 GCA_009867235.2 Psittacus erithacus | reverse complement strand
AGGAAAAGGAAAAGGAAAAGGAAAAGGAAAAGGAAAAGGAAAAGGAAAAGGAAAAGGAAAAGGAAAAGGAAAGGAAAAAGAAAAAGAAAGAAATATGAAAAGGAAAAATAAAAATAAAAGAAAAAGTGAAAAAGAAAAGAAAAAATGAAAAAAGAAAAAAAAACAAAAAATGAAAAAAAGAAAGAACAAAAAGAAGAAAAATAAAATCTTGCCGTTTGTGGTCACTTGACTCCTTGCTACGTCCTTGGGTAGGAAAAGGTTAAACACTCAACAACATTTTTCTCTTCTTAGCAAGTTAGAGAACTGTACATCAGACACATTGTCTGCCAAATGCTTCATTTACTACCAGCTGCATTTTTACTTTGTTGAGAGATAGCCGAAATAAAATCACTGTTCTTTGTGAAAACGGCATGCTAAATAATGTACGGCTACAAGATTATTAAATAGCAAAGGCATTTGATAATATTAGAGTCAACCACAAGTCCCACTTCTGCTGATGCACAGAATTTTGAGTAATTAGTCATTGCACAGAGTGTTGTATTTATATCCCCTTGAGCTTCAGACGTTAGGCCACAAAGTCAGGAGACAAAGAATTGCTGTTATTAGGAGGACTGGTTTGGATTTATTTATATTCTAAGGCTTTATTTCAGTGTCCACTTCACTCCTCTGGCTCAGGCTTCCTCCAAACCAGAAGATACAGCTAAGTCAGAGAATTTTAGTGTAAACCATATTTTTACAGACAAGACCTCTTAATTTCAAGCAGAACTTCAATGAGTTTGCAAAGCCCCCAAAGAAGCACAACTGGCCTGAGGTTATATGACAAGCCTGGGAAAAAGGCCTCCCAGGTTCTGTTCTGATCTCTAACAGACTTCTCATGGTTTACATGCAATACATTAATAGCAGCTCCAATTTACGGATAGATGAATTGGGATACAAAGACGACAAGTAACTCTCCCAAGGATTTACAGCAAGTCTTTTGCAGAGCCCTGGAACTCTTACTCAGTCCTTTGTTCAAATTGTTAAACCACACTGCCTTCTTTAGACCACAATTACTGCACAGGCCTGAATACTGTGACATATCTAAAATTATGCAGCTATACACTTATATGAGGCTTTATTAAAATAAAGATTGTGTAACATCTTCAGAGTTCAATGCAAAGCTGCACAGTGAGCACTCAATTGCTTAAAGACAGCCTCTTTAATTCTCTCCCATAGCAAAAGAGCCAGATGTAATATATTGCAATGAGAAATCAGAGGGAAACTTAGTAAGATTCGAACACAAAACATCTGATGACAAATTCATATTCTAGCAATGAGCCTTCATTTTGCAGAACTGACATGAAAAAACAGTGGTAACATTTATGATTATGACAAATAGTATGTATCATCTGTCTCTGAGAATGTCATACAGAGTAAGACTCTATGGAACAAATCATACATTCGTGTCAAATTTCAGGCATAACTGAGTAGATTAGATTTTGAATTGGATCATGTCACAAATGAGTTTCCTGTTTATAAGCACGGCTTATGAAGGCTACAAGGCTAAGGAGATCAACCTAAGCTGAGATCCTTGGCTTCCCTCAGCAGGTTGTGTACTCTCTGTATCCAAAAAGCACAACCAGCCAGAGAAAATGCTGGTAATATGAGAAATGATACAGGGAATTTAATGTTCTGCTTAGAAATACTGTGAAGTTAAACATGCTGAGTTCTCCATGAGATTTAAAAGGGAGACCATGGACTTCTTTGGACTAGGGGCACCTCTGTGAAAAGTGATTACAAACTTCCATTTAAACATTGTGTGCCCAAGTGTCTCTACTTGCCTTCACAGGCAATACATCCATGCCTAAGCCAGATATGCAGATGCTTGATCTCCTGATTGTGAGTGTGCTAATGCAGGACTTTTGTGCACACAGCATTGGCATGTGTAAAACTTGAGGTCAAGTAAAATGTGTAAACCTTGAGGTCAAGTAAAAGCTGATGAAGGAAGCTTAAGCAGAGCAACTGTACTTAAAAGTCCTGATGGGATGGAAATAAGAAAGTCACCCTAGCTGATGCAAGCATGTATGAATGCTATTCAGCATCTTGATTCAAACTGGGCTCTAGAGCAAACCAGAGGTTATAAAAACTAACCCTAGAGTACTTCCCTCCCCAGAGCAACCTCTGTGCTACAATCAGGAAATGAGGATGTAGGGGATGTCAGTGGGGCAGCTCTGGCTTGCTTGGTCAGCATTTTCCACTAATACCTCCACACAGGAGAGATTCTGACTGTGCCAACCCTCCAATTGAAAGCATAGGTCCTAGACAGGATATCCCACCTTCAACTACAGGGAGCAATGAGAGTAAAAAGCAAAGCCCCGAGCCCCGGGGTACAGCCCCAGAGCCAGCAGACACATTCCAGCCTACCACAGCTTCCAACCACCAGATCGACCCACTCCCCAGGAAGGGCTGGCATGGACAACCCATGGATAACCTGGAGCTCCAACAGCCCGACTGCCCTCACAAAGCCCACTTGCACACGCCAAGCCCTAGGCAGGCCCCCACAGTACCTCAGGGGCACGACTTGGTTCCCAGCTGCCACCTGAAGCGCTCGGCTCTGTGAGATCCTATAGTGCTCTTTTGCAAAATGGAAGGGAACTAATCTCACTGCTGGCCAAATTCCAGCCTTGAGTAATTACTTTCTTCTGACAAATTTTCCTTGGCAGTTTGAATGGAATATAATTAGTAAATGTAAATAGATGTAAATAGTGCTGTAAATTACACTTTGCGTGACTGCAGAAGCAGAGGGGGAGAGTGAGGGTGAAGGGGCAGAGACAGCAGAGCTTCATTCTCCACACCATAGACAAGGGTGCTGCTTTCCCTGTCATCAGACTGGGAATGCCTCTGCCAGGGCGGTGTGTTCAGGGCTAGTGCAGCAGCAGATGCCACGATCCGGGATCATCATGCGGTTCATCACACAGATCATCCACTTCACCTCAAGTACAGTTTTGACCTGGTGCTGTTCGGTCATGTCCCACAGCTGTGTTCTCAAGCAGCTGCTGCGTTCCACCTCAGCTGTGCTTCTGCTTCAGCAGCAGGCAAACCGCTTCACACACAGACACACTCAACTGCTAAATGTGTGTGTATGATATTATTGTTTTCTATGAAATGGTTATCAAATTTGTAAATGGTTTGTGAAGCCTTCTGCTACCAACTGAAGAAGTGTCATAGAAGTGGAGTTATATAATTATCCTTCACAGCTATTTTAATGCAGCCTCATGTACTAGCTTCACCTAAAGTGGAAATAGCTTCTTCCAAAAATAAGATAAATGCATATATTTAACTTCATGCAGTCGACTGAATTTAAAAGCAACTATTTAAAGTAATGAAAACAGATTATAACGTATTTTTTTCTTATATTATCTACACATTAATACTTTTCTATATGCCAAATGTCTCTTACAGAGGTCATCTGCTTTAAATACAGACTGATATGGCTAGTGAGCTTCAGGTATTTCTTTCATACAGGAAATTTGAGGATAATTTTTCAAGAATTCACTTATTTTTGGTTTTATTCAAAATTTGCATACAGAAAATAGCAGAAGCTAGTAAAACGAAGGGAAAGTTTATCTTCTTAACAAAAGCTTGTTGCACTATTTAGCTATAACAGGAGAAGCAGATGTTTCAGCTTTACAATACCATGTCTTGCAAAACTTCCTTCTGAGCGCCTCTTCGTGCTCTACATGTTTTGGACTGTGTATGGAGAGCTCTGCTAACAGTCATGGGAAGCATTGCATACATTAGCAAAGCCCACATTAAGATAATTAGCGCTAAAAAAAAAAATCAACAAGCCTGTTCTTTTCCCCTTTATAGTATTGATTTAGTGTGGGTGAAAAATGCCAGATTTTCAATCTTGAAGATTCATGTTCCACCACAGAGCGGGAGATGGAGCCAGCTTTTCCCAGTGTTCTGCCAATAAACTCTGAGATTAACCATCTCAAGAGCTACGAGGAAGAGCCAGGCTCTACGGTCTAACAACCCTTAGTCTCTTTGATGAACCTATGAGCCTGGAGAATGGGGAGCACACAATGTGAGACAGGGAACTCAAATTCTTAATCTTTGTGGCTGTACTTATGCAAGTATTTTCTTGTAAAAGATGCTCAGAATTGCTGTGGCCGGCAGAAAGGGCCAGGAGGCAGTGCTAAAGTTGCACTGCTGCAGAGAGGACTCCAGGCAGTGGTAGCAGTTATGGGAAAAATTCTGCAGTGAAGGAAGCCTTTGAAGTTCATTTTGTGTCTCAAATGTGTATCTCCTAAGTGACACACTCTGTTTTAATACAGACTGGTTTCCTGAGGGGTCTGAAATCCTTTGCAAATCCTATGATGGCTTATACACACATTTAACTCTGTCTGGTGGTAACCTTACCTTCTGTGGATCCAAACGATATCAATATGCATACAGGCACATAACCAGATGTGACTGGATTATGGCAGCTTAAAAAACAACTCCCTGGTCCCTTGAGCTGCAGAAATCGGGGCAGTTTAAGGTAGCAAGTTTTGTTTAGTATTAAATTACATGCAAAGAGCTTGCACATGAGCAGCTCTGAATACTCTGTGGGTAGGTGGCTACTTGCTAAGCCACCTAACAGCTTGAGTTTATTCTCCTGGGGAAAGATCTACTGCAGACATGCCACTGAAGGCAGTAACGTGTCCTACTAGGACGTTTAGTATTGATCTTAGTAATAGAGTTATCCTGGTTAGTTGAGGATGTTTGGAAGGGTTGCTTTAAAACCACTTGCTTTCAGGCAAAGTGATAATCAGTCTAAGCACTGTAAGACTTTTCTAATGGAAGGCCAACACATCTTTTTTCATTCAGTCTGCAAGAGTAAACCGAGCGCAGCTGTTTTACTGAAAACAACCCACTGGTATTTAAGCAGATTAACAAAATTAACTGTGAAAATCCTCTGCTATGTGAAAGCCAATAACCTGTTGGCCACAAGGAGGCAGGGCAAGGATTCAGAAAACTCAAAGAAATTGCTTTGTTGAAAAAAAAAGGAAGAAGAAAAAAAGAGGAGCATTAAATTAGTTCAGTCATGAATCTCGGCACTGCTATGCCAGATAAAAAGCACTTTTCGGCCCCAGTGTGTGGTTTCAGTATTGCCGTTTTATTCCAAGAGCAGCAAATATCTTAAGATATCAAACAATAGCTGATCTGGCAGCAATTTTCTGCTTCTTTTGAAGAAGCAGATCACACATATTTCTTCTTCATCACTTCTGTGTGATGTAAAGAAAAACTCTAACACTAAGCTTTGATAGCAATAGTGGTTTTACTAACTTAGAGCAAGCCACACTGCCAGGTTCACAAGGTGTTGCTCCCAAGCTGATATACCCTGCTTCTGGGTAGCTTTGGGAACTCTGCCTTTTGCTCCATTGGCACTTCTAATTCAGTGCTAAAAGCAGGCAGAGGCAGTCTGGCATCTCTAGTCCCCTACCAAGAACCTTACGCACAGTACAGTACAGCAATACTTCCTTAAACCAGAACTTAAGGACATTTCAAATTCAGCACTAACTCAAAGTCAAACTTCGAAATGACAAAGGGGCGAAAGAGGAAAATAAAACCAAAGAATCTCTGTTTCAGAGTTGCATTGAAAAGGTTTAAATTTAACAGTGAAGCAGCCTTCCACAATATCAGCACGTCACAGTCCAAATCTCTGAGTGACCTTCTGTCTTAGATGAAGTGACTATATTAGCTCTGCCACTGCATGCTACTGAGCTAGGTAATTTCAGTCCTCCATGCCTCTGTTTCCTAGTCTTTTAAGCAGTTGCTTTCCTTCTTTGTGAAGCAGTATGAGGTCCATGGATAAAAAACATGCCACAAGAACTAGTTATTATTAATGCAATTCAGATATGGAATGCACCAGATGGCAAAATCTCCAGGATTTTAATGAACTATTGTAACAGAACATATGTAATATGACGTTATTATAACAGGCATTTAAATGTATAGTTAGTACATACAACGTGACCTGCTCTGCTCTCAGTAACTCCACTGGAATTATTTTGGATTTATGTCAGATAATACTAGGAACACAAAATAGCCCCATATGTGCAATGTGGTAAGGTTTTCATAGCAATGCTATCTTAACTATTGCCTGTCCTGTTTTCATTTTTTGCTGCGGGTATTGCATTTAGACTAAAATGTCTCTGATCAAGTATCCCCTACCTATCATCAGAAAATAGTTGCCATGAAACAGCAAGAACTTTGGGGATTTTCCACTAAATTCGCTAAAAATTATGTCTTTGAGGACCTTATGCTAGGACCTGGTAAGCAATTCACACTTGTGTCAGAAGAGCCAAACATTCAGTTTCAGACTGTGAGGACAGTAGTAACTCCTTTCTCTCACAGCATTTGAGTTCTGAACAAGATGAGTTATATGACTGGGCAAAGGTGAAAAAGCAGGCTGCAGCTCAAGCCACAGGCATCACACATGACAGTCAGAGACAGGTATTGACTTCAGTAAAGGAGGAACATGAAGATACTATCAGTATGTATAATAATTCTAGCTCATCTACAATACAGACTATAAAACTCAAGTGAACTAACATTTAATATATGAGAGGCTGGAAGCAAGATATCAATTTCACATCATAAATTAGCCTTTGTGCTAGTGCCCAAAGATTTGGCTGATTACTCATTGCTTTCCCTTAGTGCTTAAGCAGTCTTTTCCAAAGCAAGACAGTTAAACCACAAAAACGTACCGTAGTGTCCATAGCCCTGACCTTCCCAGCAGGAACGTGCTTTGGAATGGGTTCTTCTACTGATATCATCATGCAGCCTTCTGCTCCAAGAGTAACAATTACGAGTTTACACCCTCTTTCTAACAGCATGCGTCCCACCTTTCCAGCATCTTCAAGGTTGCCAACTGGGATGCCCGTTAAAATTTCTGCCTGGAAAATAACCCACACAACTGAAAATTACAATCTGACAGAATTCATTTTTGGACAACAGTTGCATTTGAAAACATTAATATAATTTTTAAATGTGTATTACAGGATGATCATGAAACCACTTCCTACACTGATATTCAGCTACGTCTTGCTCCTCATCTGAAATCACTGGGTACTTCAGGCACAGCACACTAAGAGAGTAAGAGAGTAGCCTAAGCAGAGACGCAGGAGGCATGGTTTCTGTTCCAGTTTCTATGACTTACCTGGCACGCAACTCTTAATAAAATCACATTTCTCCCATGTGCCACAGTTTCTTCATCTGTGAAATGAACACAAGGGCACAGCCTTGGTAAAAGCATTTTGTGCTCTAGTGTGCAAAATGCTATGTGGCAACTCAGTCACTATTGCTGGGGAATATTTAGCATCAAGTAAGATACTTTTAGAATTCTCTTTTAAATTCTCAGTGTTTAGCTAGAGGGAAATCATGAGGGAAAAATCTCTTTGAGAGGAATAAAGTAATTCTCAGCTTTGACCACCCTGTTCACTTTAGTATATATTTTTGAATAAAAATACCTAAAAGTTATCTGGAGCCTGCTGTGGCCAAAGACCCATTACAAGATTATTATATATTTGCGTTATGGCCATGTCCACAGGCCTCTGTCAAAACTAAGACTCTTCTGTGTTGGCTCTGTGCACACACAGATAAACTCTTTTTCTAACAGATGGTGACCTTAAGTCAGCTTCTCCCAGTTGGCTCTTAAAACTAATCTCTTCTAGTTCCACCCAACAAAGAGCAAATTTTCCCAAAAAAATCTGCAATGAAGACTCCAGAATCAAGCATCCTTTTCGCCACTTCATACATCTTCTTGAAGGCATAGCATTGTCAACTGTCATGTACTTTTTCTTTTTGTAGGGAAGAGAACAAGAATGAAACAGCAAGGAAGGGAAGAGAAAATAGAGTGGCATAATACAGCATGCCTTCAGTTGTAAATAAAGAGACATATTCTATTGTGCTGTCTTTACTACATCTGGTCCTGCTTGACTGAGGAGAGGGAAGTCCTACTTTATCTTGCACTACAAGGCTGCTGCTGGATCTGAAAAATGTATTTTTAGTTAAGTGCCTAGTAACTGAGCGTAGCTTCCACTCTGTTAGGGTTACTTGCAGTGGTAAACTTACTTTGGAAGCTATTCACCTGCTTCTGTTCCCGACCTCTGCTACATTGGCTTCTTGGGAAGCCGCTGCTGAAATATTTTGAAGTACCTTCCTCTGCATTACTGAAACTTGAATTCAGCACACATACTTCTCGATATAATGGCCTATAAACTATAGTGATTAAACAACTGCTCCATGGAGCACGGGCCATGCCTGTAGTAAAGACAAGGAGGGCAGACAGCTGGGGACAGGAACTGCTACAGCCATCCCAAAGTAAGCCGCCCCCAGCTGTGAGTCAGCACCGGCTGCTTGCCACTGTCATTTCCTGTGTTTCAGCCTGACCCAGGAGGGAGAAGCCACCCTTAGGCTCTGAAGGGTCAGATTATGCCAACACATTCCCTAGAGTTTATAGTATCATTACTTACTGGTTTTAATTTTCAGACTTACAGGACCAAGTTCTCAGTCCCTACTTAGACAAATACATAAATGATTTCAAGCACTCCTGAGCTGATCGCTGCAAGGCAGAATCTGGTGTGGTACAGACCTTGGTGAGTAAATTTGTGCAGTGCAGGGGCAAGGTGTGGTTAATGTGCACGTGCCACTTAAAACTACTTTTTTTAACCTCACTGATCCTAGACAAGGATATAGTAAGCTTTAAATTCTAAGACAGCATGTAGACCCATCAAATTTTCTTTGGCGTGTCACCATGATGCTCAAACTTCTCTTTCAGTGCAAACTATTGAAGCAAATGGAACCTATTTCAGTTTCTAAAAGCTTATAAAAGCATTTTCAAAGAAGGAACTTTGTTTCAAATAGCATCTCAGAAAATCTTTTGAATGCATCTTCTTGCAAGGTTTGCATGAAGTCAATACTCCAATAACGGCTTTAGAGAAACTAAGAACAGAAAATAAATAGTATTATAAGATACATACACTCTATTCTAATATTCAAGTGTCTAAACAGTCTGTGTCTTTTCATGATTGTTAAGCTCTCTGGAGGTTAGACTATGCATTCCTGTATCCAGAACACCTAGCACATCATGTTACAGGAATAAAAACGGATTAACACAGATCCTTGACTAAAACTGGCTAACTGAATTTCCAATGTACTTTAGAGGGGCAATAATTCCAAACATTTTACCTAATGTTGCAAAGTCTCCAGGACAAAAATGGATTTGGTTTTGGTAGAGAAACAGTACATCTAATTTGAGTTTATTTACTTTGTATTTACACTTTCCATGAGCAAGGTAAATGAAGTATTTAAATATAATATTCTTCCTAATGAAGCACATATGTTGTATGGCCTCTTTGTGCTTGCTGAGCCCCAAGTCAACAGGATTTTTTTGCTTAGGTAGTAAAAGAACTGTTCCGGGACTGGCATGTGCAAGGTTTTGCAGAAATCTTTCTTTTCATCTTTACACTGCTTGTATCAATAAACAAAATTATTTTGAACAGACAGAGTCTGTATAAAAGTAGATCTTCAACTGTTTGAAACCCCTATCATCTAACTCATCTACAGCAGGATGGTAACACTGAAAAACACTGGAACAAGCTGGAAGAACCATAAAAGCAGCAGAAGCCAGACAGATTCTGTGCCAATAATTAGAGATTGCGGTAAATGTCAACTGATGTTAAATACTGTGGTGAGTTTCGAAGTTCCGCCCTTCAGTAGAATCTTATTTAAAAAACAAACTGTGGTACAATTGAAGGAAATAACTAATGGTTATGTAAAGAAAAAATTGAATAACAATACTAAAAGCCCAATGTGGACATTTGCCATGGTACTGTACAAAAGAGCAGCAAATTGAGAATTTTATTTTTCTGCAGCTAGTCTCATAAAACTCCTCGGTTCAATGGACCTATTAAAGGAAGAGCACATTCCACAAAACTGTTGTCAGAATAAACCTACGATGGGTATTATATAAATAATCTACACAGAATTCTCCTAATTTTGTTTACAAAAGTGGAAGAGAAATTTAACTGAAGCTTTTTATTTAACTGATATGAAGGTTCTTGGCCATAATCCTCACTAATCTTCGTTAACTCTCATGCCTTTTTAGACTGTAGTCTAGTCACAGTAAGTTAACACAGATCAGCACTGCCACAGTAAATAACGGTTCTACTTTTTCCCTCCCATTCTGGCCCACACAGTCCATTCTCTTGTGCCAGCACAGCCATTTGTGTGGCCAGGAAACAAACTGAATTGCAAGGCAGATTTGTGTTAAAATTAATGCCACTCCAATCCCATACTACCACCAAAAGCCAATCTAAACCAATTAATTCTTTCAACAGCAGTACTAGTTTACTCTGGTTATAAGTGAGAATGAAACTGTGATATGAAACTTTGCCGAGTATTCCTAGCTGTTGTGTGTTTGGGTCAGCCTATGGCTTACACAGCCACTTTCAGGAAGATGTCCTAGATCCTCTGCTTGGCATTTGCAAGACCAGATCTGCACCATGGTATCTATTTCGGGGATCTCTGGCACAAGTGAGACACTGACATGCTACAGCATACTACAGCGGAAGGCCGTTAAGATACTAAGAGGGCCAAAGACCAAGGACATACAAGAAGAGGCTGGGAGAAGTGGGCTTGTTTAGCCTTAAGAACACAAGGCTAAGAGGAGATCTAATTGCTGTCTACAGCAATTTAATGGGTGGATATCGAGAAAATGAAGCCAGAGTCGTCTTGAAGGGATGGGACTAGAGACAACAAGCACAAGCTGGAACATGGGAAATTCCAGTATTAGGACAAGCTTTCTCACCACAAGGGTGATGAAGCATTGGAACAGGTGCCCAGAGGTCATGCAATCTCCATCCTTAAGAGATTCAGAACTTGACTGGACCTGAGCAATCTGACCTAAATTGGCCGTGCTTCACCAGGGTGTTGGACTACAGCCCTCCAGAGGTCTGTTCCCAGCTTCTATGATCCTCAGCAAATAAAAACTGGTGAAATAACAAGAAGTGTTAATTCTTTGGGGAGCAGTCTATCACTTGGACTGCTTTCTGTGCACCTCGCACAATAACAACTTTGCAAATGCTGCCAGGTACTGCTGGAATAGAAATAATAACAATAATACAGAAACAGTGCCAGTTTTAAGGCTAACCCATCTAAAACTACATATGATAACTTAAAATATTTTTGATTTAAAATATTTAAACACAGTAAGCCAGTTGGCTACAAACTTGGCTTGTACCTTAGAAGATTTCTTTGAGAATGACAGAACAAGAACTCAATCTCCTTAATTCTAACACATGTGAACAGTCCCAAAGAAGCAGTGAGATAGATCTGGTGCAAAAGCAATCACAAGATCAGGCCACAAGCCAAGCTAGTTCCAGTTGTTTCAAATTATAAAATTTTTACATACATACAGGCAGAATTACTTATCGTGCTAGAATAATTAAAAACTGATTGAAATGAATTGGCTTGAAGCTATTCCCTCCCCTCCCCAAAGTAACATCTTTCATTTTAGACTAAATATGGGAAATGTCATAGTTTCCAGCAACTGATAAAACAAGGTTTAGAACAAAGTTGGAATTAAAATATATTGTGAATTGCTGGCAACCTCTACTTTATGGTGTAATAGTAGCCGTCCATTACTTGAAACAGAAAAAGCAAATTCAAGAGACATTCTGACATATTTTAATTCTAAAGGACCTATTTCTGTTTTGACTACTAGACATATCAATTATTTTTCTTAAGAAAGACTACCCTTAGGATTGATGTCACTGTATTAATAAGCAGTATCTTAAATGTCCTAATCCATGACTCTAAAATACTTTTATGAACTTGATAGTCCCCTAGTCTTGTAAAGGGCAATATTGTCTCTTGATTTTGGACATATTACCACAAATTTCCATTCTTAATATTTCTTCCAAAAATGATCTAGCCTCTAGTAATAGAGAACGATACTTAAAAGGAAACAATAGGGTGGTATCTATTTTTACATGCTATTTTTTATACCCTTGCAGCTTTCTTTAACAAAATGAGCCATTAACCTTTGTTTAGTTGTACTGCTTTCTACCACTGGTGCCCTAAAGTAGTCTGTTAGCATTTAATCAAATCTTCGCTAGGCCTTTCTTATTTAGATCAGAAGTCTGATACCCATTCTACAACAGGGAGAAAGCAGTTCCCAGTTTTGCATTAAAAATAGCTTGACAAACTAAGTCACTTGCTGTAATCATTTAAAAGTTTTCCTTCTCCTGAAGTACTCCTCAGTATTCTTTGAACAGAGAGGCAGCTGTTCTTCAAAACGTTTAGGACCAAGCTGAAATCGCTGATGTGCAATATATTTTGGTTCCTAACCTGCAGGGCTATGTAATTGCACGCACACACTAAGTAAGAAAAACAACACATAAACTATATTGACATTGTGGTTGTGCCTAGAGCCATACTGCAGCAAGGCAGCACACAAATACGTGGGGGAAAAATGGTAAGTATTCCAAAGGGCTCATCTTGTATAGGGTTGTCTGTTTCTCAACACTTGTGGATGACTGAAAAGAACAACCATTGGTTTTCACTAACATGACATTGGATACATTTATTTTTCATTAGAAGAATTAGGGGAATTGAGAACTAGCACATTCCTGCACAAACCTCAGGGATTAGGCTGTGCTACATCTGGGAATTAACAGACTAGTCTCAACAAGTTTGATCTTCCTGGGAAAAGATAAAACTGAACTACAGGCTAAGCAAAGAAAGAACTGATAACCTTGCAAGATTTGTTCTGAGTTTTTTTTGTTCATGAACCACATAAAAAGAAAGTAAAGTCAGACATAGAAAAAAAGTATTATTGCAACAAGCAAGAGTGAAAAGAACAGCTTGTGAAGAGCCTTCTAGACAAACTAATGGTAGATAATGCACTGATAGTATAATTTTGTTTGCTTCTCCTTAGCACATAAATCCATAAGAACAAGCTGTGCTGTTATACCAGATACCGCATGTGATTTCATTAAATCCCGAAGCATTTAATGAAGGATGGAGTACAAAGTGCAATGCTGTATTTGACACCTGCATATATAGGACCCAACACCCCATGGCTGGCTGAGACTGTAGCTGACATTTTTAAACCTTCATTGTGTGACAAAGGCATTGCAGATCAAACCTCCTGACCTTCATGGCAGTAAATAACAGGAACTCCTCACACAGTAACAGTTCACCTGATCACAAGGACTACCCCATTTTTCTCATCTTTAACAATGCAAACACTCCATATAGTATATGAACTGTCTAGCTAAATGGTTAATGTTCTCTTCTCCAGCTAACATAATCTCCTCTTACAAACACATGCACATAATATCCACAAACCACAGGATTTTATCATTTAAAGGTATTTCTTGGTGAACAAGAAAGATAAGGACATTTTGGTAAAATTGTGTGATAAATACTTGTAAATTTAAGTGATTAAACAAAAACTTGCAATTAAAAAAAAAGTCAGTGTAAATTTAATCTATATATCTGTTTAGATATATATATCTGTGTTTAAAAGAATATCTGTGTTTTGAAGCAGTTGAACTGGAATGCTAATCTTTAAATCCAAGATGATTTATTAACTATTTAAAAGATCTAGTAACAATAAAGCAGAAGTACACTATTTTTATTCTGGCAGTACCTAAAAATCCCCCCCAATAATAAAAGATCCCAAAAGAGGATAAGGCTGGAGAATAAATAGGACATCAGCTAGAAGGAAGTTATTTGAAACCTAGAAACACCAAGTAGGAGAGGCAATGGAGCTGGAACACAGCATCTCAGGAAGACATTTTCAGGTGGTATGTTCAATAAATAGAGACTAATGATTAAAAAGAAAAATCCATAAAATAAGAATGGCCATAATGGCTCAGAGCAAAGGTCCATCTTACCCAATTGCTCCTTTCTGACTATGAGTGCTAGTAGGTACTGAGGGAAATTTAAAAAATACATATAAAAAGATCTTTTCTCAGTATATTCTGGATCACCAAAGTCCTGGGCTCTTCCTGATGTCAGAAGATAAAGGAAATGCATATGTAGTTCATTGAATGGAAAAAGCCTTAACCATTAGAATTATCTTTAAGATCGGTAGAATTAACATTGCTTTTAAGTGCCATACTGAGATGTGACTGGTAACCTTTATTTGAGTATGTAAACATTTATCTCTATATCAAACTTCTTAAGTGAATATATTACAGGGATCTGAAATTAAAGAAAGTCATGAAGGAAAACAGAAAACAGATGGCATATGAATATATAACAATTACTAAAGCCCCAACTTTCAAACTTGTGACATAAGAAAAACAAATGCTTCATTCTTCCTCTTTTCTCAGCAAAAAGAAAGGAACAATGGTGATAGTTCATCCCTGAAAATCAATTCAATAACAAATCAGACGCACAGAGAGGATGAAATCAAACATAATTGATTATTACAGTTGTGCTAATGTAATCGATTTCATTGCGAAGCATGAAAATGTTACTGCTAAAAGCAAAGGTATTTATGTGCCATTCTTGTTCTCAGAATATGCTGTAGGAGTCCCACATTGGATCGGTGCTCCCATATGGCAGGCAGGAACTTCCAGGTCTACCATTTCCATACATTTAGAAGAGAGAAGCCTCCTCAACAGTAGAGAGTGTATTTCTATTCCTGACTGTGCCTACAGTGATCCCAGCTACCTTCAAATGTTAATTACTTTTAAAAGAAAATAGCAGAAAAGAATGCAAACTGCACCACCAGCTCTGCAGGAAAGGCAGAGCAGTGAGCAGGGATCTATTATAATTATACACCTGTATTTCTTGTTCTCCAAATAGAAGTAATTTTCTTTTTTCCATGTGGTCGTAATAATAATACACTCTGGCTCCAGCAAGCTAAACTTCTCAAAGAATGTCTCTTTCAAGACTGTCCTCTAGCAATAAAGTATAACAAAGGGAAAACTTTAACATGTGTGTTGCAAAGAGCAATGAGACAAAAGTCAGGAATAGGCAAGTAATGGAAAACAAAGTTTTGCTTCTAACATATGAGGGGTAAGTTTTTGCAGGGGGAAAAAAGGAAGCAACTTGTGACATGAAAAAAGCAAACAAGGAATGACATCTACTAAACTGGTGGGAGAGCATGGGTGTTCTGAGCCCAAAATGTTAGCTAATCCGGGGGCATAGTCCAGGCATAAGTGTTTCCTGAAAGCATGAAGAAAACAGCATATGGGTGTCCTGCAAGTCCTCTGAGCAAGAATAAAGACCTAGCATTCTCTTCATTACAGCTAAGTGAGTCCTGATAGCTGTTGGTCCGAGCCACAAATGCTACCACTGCCAGTTACACTGGGAAATTTGCCTTTCAGAGACCTGACAAGCTGCGGCATCCATCTCTCACATTGCTATTTTGCTAATTCCTGAATGCTCTGGGGTATCTGAACTGGGCAGGCACATACTGAAACATCCCGGGACAAAATTCAGATCCCCATTTGGGTTACTCAGACTGATGCTTACATGCTAGACTTGTGAACTGAGAACTTCTGATATGGTTTGTGATGGGTTTTAAAAGAACTTTCAGAAGAGGGTAATTGAGTCTTGAACTTTCTCTGATAGACATTGTCATCAGACAAAAATCCTGTAAGTAAGCAGGGCCAAGCTTTTCTCTTAGCTCTTGCCCCTTATCTCCACAATGAACAAGGTAACATGTTCATTGAAGAAATCATGATTGCTGGAGGTATCTTTAACTATGATCAAGACATGGCTTCTATCCACTAGGTTACTTCTCCCACATTCCTGTTTATATAAAGAAAGGGTGAGGGGAAGGAACACAGCATGCATAATGTTAATAAATAGGAAATTTAAACAAAGGCCTTATGAGATGAGCTTAATTTGTCTCTTGTGTGACAAAAAATAATTTCCTTTGGAAGAAATAACACACTTGAATTAGAAAAGAGGGAGAAAGGAGGGGGGAAAAAAAGGAAGAAGGAAAACACAGTTGAAGGGCCAGAGAAACAGATTCATTGAAAACAGATCTGACAGGAAAAGGCATATGAAGTTACTATTAGCCATCAAGTGCAGCATGTGTGCATCACCTCCTGGCAAGTGAGTTTAAAACTGTCAGAACACTATGGCTAGCACATTCCTGCTAATCCTATCAAGGGACCACAGACAAGGACAAAGATCTATCTAAATATTTACCACTCAGTGAAAACATTTTAAAAGTGTCCTTTTATGGATTTGTTTTAAGGACACAGCATTCCCACAGCAAATGATTTAATTTTGAGTGCAACCTAAAGGTATTCTAGAATACTCCTCTCCGCTTGTTAAGCCAGGAAGCAAACTTGTCACCTCCTAAGTCCTACATGACAGGAGCATGCCTCAGTTTTCCTGCTCCCTATGCTGCATTTCTGAGAAGAGAATCTCTCTGAAAGCTTACTGCTCAAGGCTCCTTCTTTACCATGACATATGACCATTACCTCAGTTTCATTGCAGCAGAAGATATCAGAATGGGTATAAAATTGTGGATCTAGGTCAGCAAGGGCTGGAGCTGGGTTAAATAAAGTCTTTACTGGAAAAAAAAAAAAGAAAGCAGTCTAAATCTTTGGTGATTTAGATTCATAAACCAACACCTGAAACACCACTGAGTTTAATTCACAGCCCCCGGTGCTTATTATTAACATACAAATGACTCTCGGTTCCTGTAACCTCATTTTATAGAACTGCTAGAAGTTTTGTTTACTTTATTAAAGTTCCTTCTGATTTATGTGCAGGCACCTGTCCTGATGGGAACATGACAGAAGAGTAACCGAAAAAATAACCAAGAAATGACTGAATAAAAAAGGGAAAAGCATTTGCCAGCAATGCAATTTGTTTAACTGATGATGCTTCTTCCAGGATTTTAATAAGTGTAGTTCTAGAGTTTTTTCAGTGTTGCTATCTGCATTCTGTACATGAAGCAACAGGGGTATGGAGTAATGAAAGGCATGTCCAGACAAGGAGTTAAACGTGCTTCTGAATGTGTTACCTAACTTGTTCAAACTGCCACATTATAAAACTGTAGTGTAGACAAGGCACTGTATGTTTTTAATATGCTATCTGGCAGGGCTAGACCTAAACTTAACACGTGGTAGAATATGTTAGTTAACCTAACTTTAAACTGTAGCCTAAGGCCCTGTGTAACAGCAGAAAAGGTTTGTCATGAGGACAGTGACTTACTCACTGCTAGCACAGGAAATCTTCAGACTTGGTTTCTCACGTTGCCAATTTCACGATTAGTACTTCTGTGTCTTAGCCACAAGGCCATCATTTTTATATAAAGCACACTCTCTTACATTAGAAATATTCCTAATTGTAAGTGATCAGATCTTCCGAATTGGATGCCTATGTTTTCAGACTAAGTTTTAGACCCTGTGCTATAGCACATAATATTAAGACTCTTTGGAATCCCAGTTAATGCCCTAGAAGAGAGAGATGCACAGAGACTTGTGAAACCTGAGTACTGATGACTTCAGAAGCTGACCTTTTTCATTAACACTCTGAAAGTTTTAGCCTTTGACTGTACAACTTTATCGTGTATCCTCCGTAAAATGAGTATTAAAGTCACAAAGACATTTACTCAGAAGTCAGAAAATGCAAGGATTAGGATTTCTAATGAAATTTTAATTTGGCTTCCTTATATTATTACAATACAGTAAGTATTATAATAAACTCTTTAATTATATGATCACATACCACTGAAAAACAGCATGTGATCACATAATTAAAGACTGCAACACAATACATATGCAGAAAGGATACAAATTAAGGTTTCACATGCAACCTTAACTCTTGCATTTCCTATTTTCTGAATTGCAACCCTAACAAAGGTTTTTAAGACACAAATGTTTAAGGTATACTTCCCCAGGTAAAACAAACGAACAGCACATATTGGAAAACATACTCTGTTATGCGGTACCATACCAACATATAAATGGGCCAGGAGCAGCCCTGGAAGTGCTCCAACTTGGATTTTAAGAAATACAGATGCATCATGAATAGTGTGCAATACATTATTATTAGCTTGCTCCCATATTTAATATCTGCTGAGCCTGGGGGAGATAAAGGACTATAAAAGTCTCTTTCAGGCTGTGAAGAAGTGCATGGCTTGTGAACAGGGAAATCTGTGCGGCCTCCCTGAGGAACACCAAATTATTTTTTGCCCAGTTCTTTCTCACCCTTTGCCAAGAATCCATTCTCCTCACCTAGCTTCCATTCTTTATGCCTCCTTACATAAGCACAATGCAATAGTAACCTTTTTCACTCAACTTGTATCACATAATAGCTCTTTATGCTCCTTCCCCTATGCTTCCTTTTTCCCACTTCCAGTACCCACAGCCTACTCCTTACCTCCATATTCCAATCTCTATTCAAATTCAACAAATCCTATTATCTATTCCAATTTTGTTCCCCTTTCAGTTTCTCTCTTCCTTCTTCCTCTGCCACCCCCAAAATCAAGCAAATCCCTCCTACACTTCTCTTTGAAATCTGCTCTCCGTCCCCAGCATTCCTGTCCAGCTTTCTCTCTTCTGTATTCAAATCAAGCAAGCTCCTGCTCTGCACTTCCTGAGCCTGCAAGAGATCTTCAGTAGTATAAAAGAAGTTACTTAAAACCAGACTCAGGAACTACTCTGAAAGTCATGCTGCCCAGAGGGACAACTGCTTGCACGGACGGACTCTCATGGGAAGCTAGTTGTGAAGCTCTAACAAGTGTATGTGGAAAGTAGTTATTCCTCAAAGGCAGATGACACAGTAAAAATCATGCAGATTTCCATGCTATTGTAAAGGCTTTTCTTTGAAAGAAAGCTCCTTTGCTACCAAGACTTACACGAATTTTAAGGTAGGCAGTATTCATAATTTCAAAAGGGGGTAGCCCTTTTAGCCGCTGTGCTTTGGCAGAAATTACAAGGAGTTTAACCACAGAAAAACAACTGATCTGAAAAATCACAGCCTGAGATTAAAAAGGTGAAGCGCCTGAAAAATGGGTCCTTTACTTGCAGGGGCACAGAACCTTAATCACTGAGGTTGCTTCCAACCCATTCTTCACTATGGTATTAACAGGCTGGACATTATCAGTCATCTTTTATGGAATCTTTCATTACAGAAGCCCCAAAACTGCTTTATAGACTTAGCTATACAGTAACATTTTGTCCATCAATGAAGTGGTTCCCCTCTTGGAAACATCAGCAGCTTCACAACACGTGGCCATTAAAGACCTAGAATTTTCCTGACAGATTTCCACTACAATTTATGCCCACTTGATATCATTATTCACAATTAACTTTTCCTTTCCCTTCCCTTCCCTTCCCTTCCCTTCCCTTCCCTTCCCTTCCCTTCCCTTCCCTTCCCTTCCCTTCCC
>WYDI02027312.1:5151-27336 GCA_009867235.2 Psittacus erithacus | reverse complement strand
AGTGTGAGGTGTCCCTGCCCATGGCAGGGGCGTTGGAACTAGATGATCTTAAGGTCCTTTCCAACCCTAACTATTCTGTGATTCTCTGAAAACTGATATTTATGTTTCTGCTGTCTTCCCTGCTAAATTCAGCATTTCACTTGTGCCTGGGTAATTTTGCCATGAGCCCTGCAAGTTTTATTCTCCCCAAGGAGCTGTGCCACTGCTGAGCAGCCCTCTCACTTGGTCAGTCCCTCTGTAACATGTTTTGTGGCTGGGAAGTTGTGATTTGTTGTTGAACTCTTGAGCTTGCCTGCAGAATTGCAGTTTGCTTATGCTGTTGCCATGTGCTTTAGGGGACTTCTTGTACCTGTGTGAACCTGGATTTCAAGGCTGGCTGTGGGAAAAAGGAGACTGTGGGACAGCAGGAGGGGTAATTTAAGGTATTGTAAAGTGTAAGGGGTTTTTCAGCAGCACAGGTCATGTTCCTGGGGAAAAGAAGCATTCAGCCTTGGCACTTGAAATGTTAGTCAACTAGATCATTTTCGTCATGGCTCTGTTTGTAAACCTTATTGCAGTTGCAGAGATTGCATGCTGGTTTAACTCAGTGGAGGTGCTCCATCAGTGGTCTTTGACCACCAAACAGTGGTCAACTGGTAGTGTAAAGTCAGTGCTTCCATGTAGATCTACTATCACTTTCTGGCTGATAATTAATTGGTACATTAATCTGACATGCCTCTGGGGATATTTTATTACTACAGTATTGATAGCCTGGCAAGTGAGATAAGGGACTCTGACCAAAAGGAAATTTGGTCTTAACATTTGTAACTTTTCTCTGTAGCGATCTTAAGACCATCTGGGCAATGATTATGATTTTGTAGCCCTTTTGGTCGAATCATGTTATTTGAAGTCATAGAACTTTAAATTGTTGTGAAGGACTGCTGCTTACTAGAAAGAAGCCATAGCTTTACGTGCAAGTATTTTAACAGCTACTAAAAAAAATGTCCTGTGAACTAAGAACAGTGAAAGCCCATTTTCAAAGTGGCAATCATCAGAAAGGAAATATATGTCATGAGTCTCAAATCTGCTTTCACCTAGTCTTTGATTTCTTAAAAAAATGTCACTGTTGAAAAGAAATCAGTATTTTTAAAAAGTGCATATCATTTTATTGATTGATTCTTGAGAGATTGTAAAGGCCTTTTGAAAAGTTCTTTCTCTTATGGCAATTTTAAAAGTATTTGTTACATGAAGTTATGAAAGTGTGGGGAAATCTGATTACTATACAGGATTAATGCAAATTGTAATGCCAGGCTCATGTTTCACACTTAGACAAATACATTAGTTTTTAAGAACAATATGACAGTGAACACCAAAACAAAACAAAACAGAGGAGTTAGAAAAAGAAACTATTTAACAATGTGTCTTATGTCACTCAATAAGTAATGGATCCATTTTTTAAATGGCTGTTACTAAGCTAAATAATTATGACATACCGCAGAAAGCAATGAGGACACTATATCATTTTAAATACAAAGCAATATGTAGTAATGTTTTAAATTGCTTCCTGTTATGATTATAAAACACATAATTGTCTAGTAGGCATATCTGGAGAAGTAGCGTGAGAGAGAACTGGGAAAAATATTTTTCACTTTTATTTATGTACAAACTGGGGATTTCTGGAATCTATCATACCATTGTCAGCCTTCAAAATAAGGCTTTAATCATAAGACATACTGCTCACACACATAGAAAAGGAAAATCAGACATTAATAAGATAGTCTTTGGTATCATACTGTTATTCCCATATGCTGGGTCTGGTTATCTGGGTAAGGGAGCTTGTGTATTATTATTGTTGTTCTTGTTATTATTAGGTTTTGGGTTGGGGTTTTTTTAGTACCCTGCTCTCTCATACTGTATAAATTTAGCTGGTAATTGAAAATCTTGTCTTCAATCTCTCAGTCTATTGCTATGGAAATGAAGGGTATTACAGAAGTTCTTGCTTTCTGCATTTTTTGACTGATTCAGAGAGGAGAAAAGGTGGGGGGGGGGAAAAAAAAAGAAAAACAAACCCAAGCAAATCCAGAATATCTTTGATGAAGGCAGAAAAAGAGATTGTTGGAAATATTATGTTAAGGTGACTCTTGTATTCTGAAAAGCTTTATTGCATTTAAATTCCACATGTGATTTTTAGTGCCATGTATAAATTTCAGTTCCAACTATTTTTTATTTATTTTTTTAACATGAGCTGATAGTGGAATTTCAGCATTAATTGTGCATTCATTTGTGACTTTTGAGACATGATTAACTACTTTGCTAGTGCATTTGAGCACTAGTCAGCATCTGAGTCAGCAGAGATATTACTGATTTGTAATAGCATTTGGCTTTTAAGATAACTAGCTAGAACTAGTCATGTTATATGTTAGGCAGGATTTCAGTTAAACTTCATCGTTAAATGATGCCCGTTTCTCTCAAAACCCTTGATTCCAAGCAGTCCCTGAATAGAATGAGAAATCATGAAATAACTAAGCCAGTATTAGAAGTAGAAGAATCAAGATCTTAGAAGTCCAGCCTAGGTGAAAGCTAATGGAAATGGGAACAACTAACTCTTCAAGCACTTTGTTCCTCAACTGCAGCAAAGAGCTGTAGAAAGCAGTCATAAAGAAGCTATTGAATTACGGAGAAAACTCACATAGGAAGTGCTGCATCTCCAAAAGAGAGCTCTGGAGGGTAGAAGCATGGAGAATTTGGCTATACTTGCCTGTCTGCTTTTTTTCATTTTTCATTGTGGAGTGGGATGTCACAGGATGTGAAAAAGGGCTTTGACTAGATAGAAACCACTGACCATGGCCAGTTTAAACAGGTAAGCTATTAGGAGACTTGAAATTCACCCTAGCTAGAGCAGCAAATATGTCAAAATACTGTGGGTAGACCAAAACTTGTGGATAATAAAGCTCTGATGATAAGGGCTAGAGGAAAACTAAAGTGGTTATACTCTTGAGAAAGAAAGGTAAGCAAGCTCTTATGTCCAATCCCAAGAAATAGCAAGGACAGAGGTGTTCCTTGTAAATATGGTTGTAGACCAGAACTGTGGTTGTGAAGGCACTCTCAGACATTTCTCCTTGCCCATCTTCGGAGCACTGGTGAACTGTGGGATACCGCAAGGAGCACTCCAGACATTAACAGGAAAACAGAAGAGGGAAACAAGACCTTATAAACATAGGTGCTGCTTCATATACAGGCTAGCAAACAAAACCCAAAAGTAGAAGATAGCAGCAATATCCAAAGGTTAGCTGTCTTATATTTCAGAATGAGCAGAAGTCCTTGCAGCATCATTGTGCAATGCAGTGTGTAGACTTTCCCCTGTCCCCTCCTTGCAAGAATCGGGGGTGATTTTGGGGATAATTAATCAGAAAACCGCTCCTAGTCTCAAGCATTTGATAAAAATGTAGAGAAGTGAAATCTGGTGCTAAATGACACAAAGATATAGAGCTATTTGAATAAATTTGGAAAGGCTGTGATTTCTCTCAGAGCTGCTGACTATTTCCTCATGCCTTGTCCACAGTCAAGAACTTCTAGGGTAATCTGTACGTTGTGGGAAGCTGCTTTCGGGGTGATGGCCTCGTGAGATGTGTGTTGGAACTACCTTCTAAAGAAACAGGTAAATACTGAGATATTGGTTGTGTGAGGAAGAAACCTAGGTGGTGATTCTTTGGCAGCCCCTGTTCCCAAGCAAACTGTTTGGCAAGCAGCTTCATTCCTAGAGGATGCCTGTCTTGTGATGTTTGAGACATCTCTTTCCCTCCCTGTTCTTTTTGTCATTGTGTGTCTCTTTTGCTGTCCAGCCAGGGAATTGCTGTGAATAAAGGGTCATAAGAGAAGAAAACCTAATTTGCTCTGGCCACAAGAGATGCTCTGTGTAAATAAAGAGAGATAATGGAAAACTACCTTCTGTCCTGAAAAGTTAATGTGAATGACTCATGGGTGGAGGCACAACTGGTATTTGAAAGAGAATTTTGTGACAGTGACTAATCTTTTCCTTCTGTAGGAACGCAGGGGTGCCATACAGAATACTGAGGCTCCCTCAGATTTTTTTGTTCTAAAAGTGAGAAGGACTGGGGCACAATGCTTTTGTAATCTGTTGTTATTAAGTGCTGGAAAAGTGCTGCTTTCATTATGCTGGTGCTTTTTCTTTCCAGAATTGAATGTATTGTGTTTCAGAGCCCTATCGTATATGTCTACCTGAGGAATAAGAAAATCATGGGGAACTTGCAAGGTCAGAGACAGTACAGTGTAGAAATCTGCTGCTTTTTTTTCATAATCTCAAGTATACGTTTCCTGCCTTTTTTTCCCTATTCAGTGAAGATTATACATAAAGGTTAAATGTAGCAGAAATTGAGCTTAGAGCAAGTTTCAAACACAAAACCACAGATTCATAATAGAACTTGGCAAGTGGATGTTATCTTTTATCCAGAAATCACAATCTACAGTGTGTACTGTGGGGATTGCAGCTGTGCCTGGCTGGCCAGGGGGATTCGGTGTTCTCCTCTGTCTTTTCTGTTTTTTTTAAAAAAACATAAAAAAATAAAATTCCTCATTGGAGGGATTTTTTTTGACCAAAGGAGACTTGTGAAAATTTTTAACTTTTTCCTTGAGGGGACAAAAGGGCACTCAAAGGAAACGTGTGTCAGGCAGACAGAGAATCCACTTTCTTTTCCTAGTCTTGCCCTGAACATTAGGCACACTGTATGTTTTATGTACATGCAAACAATGTATTTGATGTAGCAGCAGCAAGCTGCTATTTTTTTACATCAGTTACAACCAAAATGCCACTATTAAAACTGCTTTATAGCTAGCATCACCCTATGTTGTTTGCCAAACAACAGTTACTGAAACTCACGTTTTAGGAGGGGGCTTTTATGTAGCTTTATGGTTTTGGTACTGAGGTTCCCTTGTGGAACTGAGAGATGTATTAAGTACCACAGTATGCTGAGCATGTATCTTATTATTTGGAAGGCCATTGATGTTGAGACAAGCAAAGAAAAACTTGTGCTTAGTTCCTGGCTTCCAGCCGTGTTTTTTTAAAGTGGCTTTGTAATTTCTGAATATGCTGTTCCCTTAACTGATCATTCGGAAGTTTTTAGCTTATCTTTCCAACAGATTCCTTAGATGGAGATGTTCCTTGAATGGTCCATTAGTTGTCCCCTCCCCAGGTATTTGCTCCACAAATCTCCTGACCTTCAGCAGGGAGGAGGAAAAAGTAACTTGGCCTGTTCATAAGCTGGGATCAAGGGCAGGTCAGTTGCTCAGGGCCAAGTATGCTCATCCAAGTTGAGCTGCCTTGAGGTCTGCCAGGGCTTGTTCCTCCTCTGAAGGGAAAGGGGAGTCTGCCTGTACAGTGAGTTTCTTGGTATATGAATGAAGTTTTGTGAAACTGCATTGTGTTAGTAGCATGTGCTGGGACCAGTTATAGCTTAGCTAAAGAATTAATATTTTAAAGTTGTGAACACAGTCTATTTGGTGTTTGTCACTATATATATTGCATTGTCACTATCTATACTGTATTGGAATTCTGCCCCTGCCAAAGGTGCTTCAGTTGGTACAACCTGTGTATTGGTGCAAACTGCTGAAGAAATCAGTAGAAGAAAATTACTTCCTCTACTGTATGTTACAGTCACATCTGAAATTACTGTTCTCTGATACAGTGATCCAAGCGTTCATTGACAAGTCTGCAAAATTTTGATGGCATTGTGTTTTTCAGGGGGAAATATTTCTCAGGATCAGTATTTAAGGATCAGCCAATGATTTAAATACTATCTTGGCTGGCAAAATTATGAAAGTCTTATTTCTGCAGGCTTTTCAGCCTGTACTGTGCAGTATCAGTTGTGCTGGCTGTAGCATAATTGAGTGCCACAGCAGTTCTTGTATACCTAGTCCATGAAGCATGCCAGTGTGATTTTATTATTTTTTTTTTGAGAAATCTCTGATAATTGCCTTTATCCCCATTAGGCAGTGAAGCATTGTTGTGAAGCATTTTTTAAGCCTCTAAGCCAGTCTACAAATGTAGTTAAATTCTGTTGTGGAGGGGGTGAGGGGCTGAAGGCTGAAGCAATAGGAATAAGGCAGGCAGGAGGTAAAACTCGTATTGCCTTCAGACCCTTGTGATATATGTGAGAATTTCTGCCCAGAGGAATTAAAGCCTTTTCTCCATTATCACTACTGTATGCTCTGTCCCGAGACCAAAATGAAGCTCTGTATTTCTGTTGTAGAACAGGCAGTCAGTGGGGAGCTATAAGTCAATAGAGATGTCTTTCTAGTGAACAAATAATCAGTTCTTCAGCTACAGGTCGTTCTGATTGTGTTGACTGGTATATTTTAAGGAGACTATCTCCTACTCCAGGAAAGATAAAGCAAAGAATACTTTGATGCTCTTGTCTGAACTGTGATGAAATCCAACTTCTGCATGTTGCTGCTTTTGAAGAGAGAGGTTTGTGCAGGGATTTGAATGTCCCATGCATATGCTGGCTTAAAAAATCATATCTTGGAAGCTCAAAAATTGGAAGACATAAAAATTATCCTTGTGTTCAGTAGTCGCACATATCTTAGCAAAAGTTAATTGAAGGACAGATATGCAGAAGGCAGCCTGGTGGTGGAGTTTCATAGCCAAATTTGGTGTCAGTAATATTTAAAGTATAGAAGTGGAGGTCTTACTGGTTTTTGAAAGCCAAATGAGTTTCTTGACTGGATTTGAAGCACAGCATAAGCTCAGTTACATCAATGAGGGTAATTTCTGAAATGCAGGAGCTGTGGTAGGTGGCCCCATAGATAGACTTATATCAGATTGGAGGCCAATGCAGCATTTCACCCAAATGTGGAGGCATGTAGCAAGAGCAGACCTCTACAAATTCCCATGGGGAAGGAGAAGTGGGAGACATTTTCTGTTTTAGGAACAACCTGAGTTACAGAATCTCAGTTAATATTACAAAACCCTTCCTGGAAGTAAAACAGCATTGTTGATGAGCAGGGGGAATTATTGGGCAGGGAGGAGCTGAAAGGAGGAGACTGGGAAAACTGTTATAAGCGTTTACTTGCAGTTTTCACCACTAGCTCTTAGAAGTTGTTCTATGTAGCACAAGTCATTTTTCTAAAAACCCTGTTTAGTATTCCAGAAGTGGTGCTTATTACATAGAAGGAAATCACATGATGCCTTCCTCAGGTTAGTGAAGATTTCAGAGTTGAGCTGAACAATGAACCCATTAGTATGTCCCTGTAGAGTGATCATTCACCAAAATGCACAGAGAAACTGTATTTCACAGTATACAAAACTATATTTGTTTTGTTATATTCAGAGGTCCCTTTTTCTGTGAGGACTGTGATCTTATGTAAGAGCATGTGTTCAACTGTTGTTGTTGCAATAGTGGCACTGCATGGTCTTAATCTGCTTAGAATCTACTTTTCTTCAGGAGCATAACAGAGCTATGGAAGCTTAAACATGAATTGCAACATGCAGAGTAATAACTTTGCAGTAAAGCATAAACCGGTTGAGTTACAATGAATAATGGCTGCTCACTTCTAACAAATGAAACTCCAAGGCATAGCACAGAGCATATTTTAAGAAGAAAATGTCTTACCATTGTTTTCATTCTTGGTTGGACCCATGGAGAAAATGCTGTTGTTTTTGTTTTCCTGTGTGCGGTGTGGTTGGCTGGCCATCTGCTATTAGGAGAATTGCAAAATGATTACGGGATGGGACAGAGAACTTCTCAACCATAAAAATGTGTCAGTACATGTTTAGTGAATGCTAAGGTTTACTTTATCACCCATAGTGCTTAACTTAATAAAAGGATTACAGGAATCTCAACAGAGAAGATACGACCCTTTGGGTTGTCTTCAGAACTGGCCTTGATTTATGCGCAAGAAGTAATGAAGGATTTATAGGCTATGATTGCACAGTTTCATGCAACTGTACAGCAAAGTGAATACATATTGTGCATGCTGAGCATAGTCATAGGAAAGCTGTACAAACTGTGATAAGCAGCAAATAAACCACGAGTGGTTTGTGTTTTGGTTTGTTTTTGTGACTGAAATCTATAGTGTTTTCTGACTGCTCAGAAACTAATGCCCGACATGTGTTATTGTTTAATTATATCCTTTTGGGTGATTTGCAATACATGCAGCCTGATCTTGGAAGGAAATAGTCTTTCAAAATTGTAATGTGCTCTTCATCCTTATTAAATCTTCAGATTTTGTTGGCATGTGAGTATGAGCTGCTCTTTCACACTCTTCATTTTGCCCTTGTAAAAATTAAAAAAATGATTGAGTTTTTTGTCAGCTATTTCAAACCCTTAAAATCCCCAAATAAGTTTAATTATAAATCTTTCTGTGACTGTTTGTTTCCAACATGCTTCTGTTATCTTTCCATCTCTAACTTTATTAAGGGCAATTGCCCTATACTTTCTTCTTGTTTCCCCTGTGGCTGAGCAGGCTCTGAGGTGCAAAAATATGTAATATCTTCTCTGTCAAATTATTTGAGGAGATTTTGAAAAACCGTGACATGAAGGCAAAATACATAAATAGTTTCTGTTAAAAACAAAACAAGAAGCCCCACACATAATGAAAACCCAATCAAGAAAACCGGAAACCAGATAAACCTAAAAACCTTTTACTTGAATGTGGAGAGTCAAAATGCCTTTAGCAGGATTTTGAATAGGGTTTAGTAGCTTCTTAGTCATTTATTTGGCTCTTACAGGCTACTTCTAAGGCTACCCGACAGTGTAGCTTGAGTATTTGCCAATAATAGAGAAACTAGGCTAGCTGATATATTCCACAGGCTATTTTCCTTCATGTTTCTCAATTATGAGTAGTTAGTTTGTGTGGGCTGTGTTTTTGACAACCTTCAGAAGAATATTGCAGATAAGTCATTTCAAAGCCCCTGTTTGAATGTGGCACAGACTACAGGGATATGACATCTCTTTTGTGTTGTTTGTTATTGAATATCTCAGCCTTCACTAACTGATCCTGTTTTTCACGGTGCAGGCAACTTTGATGTGGTCTTTGTCATATAAAACAAAAGTATAGAATTTGATACAAATGCTGTAGGACAGCTGAAAAAGCACCTGAGTGACTCCAAAGCCCCAAGTGTCTGAACTGCTTTTGAAATATTTTTTCACACATTTGTCAGAATTTCTCTAGCATTGGCTCTGATAATTCTAGAAATTCAGGTGGCATTATCGTTACATCCTAGCTTTGCAAGTAAAAATGTCTTTACCCCTTCATTTGAGTAGTCCCAGCAGAATTACAGCAATTCAGCTGAACTGTGTTTGCATGCAAGGTTAAGACCAAAGAGATTTAAGATGTTGCTAACCATGTTGAAGGGAGTATTTTATGGACTGAGAAATGGATTCTGAAAGGGTAAACCTTCATTTAGGATCCAGTCAGGGTTGTCTGGATGGCAACCTGGATAAATAAGAATACACAGACACGCTTAACAAAAGAAAAAAAGAGGTGCATGCTAATAGCATCTATTAGCTCCTAATCTGTTTTCATGCCATAGAACTGACATTGTCCTGGTCCTTGGCCATCCTTATATGCCTAACTGGCAAGGCTTATCACAGTTCTACTTTGGATTTGAAATGGTGACTGAAGTAACCTAACATGGTGACTCACTAGGAGTGTGTTCCATGAGATCTGTATTTTCCCACATTAATTTCTTAAAATACCCTAACAGTGATTACTTTCTGAAGACAGTGGGTGGTATTTGAGAGACACACAGCCTGACCCAGGGGTTCAGGTGATGTCCACAGGATATTTTGCTTGCTTTTCTTCATGCTTTTCTACTACCAGAGAACAGAACATCTGTACTGATGTTTTCATGGGAAAAGGAGGAGATGGGTGGTCTTCTTTGGACTTGTCAATATTTTCATTATATTAATTTCATTTTCATTTTATTTTCATGAGTTTTCAGTATTTTCTTTCAACCTTCAAAAGGATAAAATACAATTATGAAAGTACAAAAGATGAGATATAAAATGTCATTGTGCCTAGTTTGCCAGAAATTAACATCTAGAGCTGCTTGCTTCTTTTCTGTCTGCCCTAAATTGCACAGTTCACTGTTACTTTAAAATGTCTTTTGAACTGTTATTCCTAAATTGTTTGAAGTAGCCCATAAACTTGAAGCATCAATGTCAGACTTTGAGGGGACTGTATAAAGTGTAGTGTTGGGAGAAAAACTCCCCTCTGGTCTGCCCTGCCTGCCCTGCATCCATTATGCAATACCCCTTGTCCTTTCCACCAGATACTGGGAAAAGCTGTGCTTCAGGGCTACTGCCAGGGACATGGCAAAACATGCCTCCCTGCTTCAGAATGTCCTTGGCTTTTTCATGGTTTTGGAGCCTGCTTATCAGATCCAGCTGGTTAACAGGCTAATGAGTCTGTGAAGTGAGAGTCAGGAGAATGAGCAAGCTGCTTCTGTTGTGGCAAGAGAGGAGGAAATGAGACCCAAGGGAAGGCTAAGCTTCCTCTGCTGGAAGAATGCCTGACTTGGATTACACGTTCTAGTTTAACAGTCCTGTAGATCAGGCTTAAGGTTCAGCAGGCTTCATAGTTTCTGGTCAGTAGAGTTTGAAAACAGAATAAAATTGTGTGTTATGGAGGTTGGATGATCCATAAAGGGTAGAATTATAGTTTTCTGGGCATAAAACCTAAGTGACATTTTTAATATATACAGTTGTTGCTGAGTATGGCATTTGCATAAATTCAGATACCACTGAGCATTGGAAAAGGCATTATACAAAGGATTTTCACATTATGTTTTACATTGATGTCTCAATTTGCTTAAAGAGCAAAAAGAATGAAATTTAGTGGAAGAAGTGTGGAACTTAATATATAGGCTATTTAACCTGTTGTGTTGGTTGACTGCTGCGAAATTTTCTCTGTCTTAATCAGAGATCTGTAATTTGAGCCCATCTTCTCTTCTGCACTTTCTGTTATTTTTGGAATACAATTTATGGCCATGCTTTGGATTCTATAGTTGCAAATAGGTCCACAGGGACAAATCAGGTATAGTCTTTGTTCAGAAGTGTTGATGGTTTTCATGATGATTACTACAAAAATGTCTGAGACAGGGTAGACTCTCCTTTTTTCCTTCATTATCCTTTGCAAAACACACCCTTTCCACCGCAGCCTTTGTCCTGTTTTAAGTTTATAACATTTGGGGAGCCACTAAATTCCTTCATGATGTCTAGAATTCCTCTGTTTTACTTCATATATTTTAAGTAACAGTTTTCTATATGGCAGTGCATAACTAATCTTAGCTAATTATGCATGGGAGATCAGACCACCACACAGCCCAACTTTGGCCAAGTATTCCAGTCTGTTGCTGTTGGCTGACACAGATTTCTGATCTCATCAGTCTCTGAAATACTTCTGTCTTGCCTTGCTATGTCAACCAGGGCTAATGATTCCCCTAGTTTTGAGTCACCTAGTTCATGGGTTTACAATTTAAATTATTCTGTCAATATCTGGCCTTTTAAGGGAAAGCAGAATCAAAGGCTGAGGTCACACTATGAAGAATGAGCTTTTCTGTAAGGTAGGAAACTGGTGCCAAGCAGCGCTTATGTCTTTAAGTAGCATTTTGGATATCCTTCACCCATGTAAGATGTGAAGGTAGGATTCCATAGTTATCCTGCAAGGAAAGGGCATGATGGATTTCAGCTCTCAGAAATCAGGAAGAAATGCTGCCAGGTTGTCAGCACAACCCCTGTGCCTCTCTGCAGAATACAGGCACCTGCAAATAATTTGCTTTGCCAAATGCACTTGCTGATTGAGCGAGCTGCAGAGCTGCTAGTTAAGCCAAAATTCTGTGAAAAAGTATGTTAGAACACCAGCCTCAGTGAGAGAGAAGAGAAAGGAAAAGGCTGGATGCAAAACATAAACGTAGTATAGGCCCCTATTGACCATACCATATGTCAGGGTAACTTGAGAAAGCCTGTGAATGCTTGACTGTTAAGAAGAGAGAAGTTCTTAACCTTCATATTAAAGGAAACTGTAACATGCTAAAATGAATGTTTTACTTAAGCATGATTAAGTAATATACCTACTTAAGTATGATTATCATCCCTTCAGGGAATTCACTCCAACTTCCTATTCACGCTATATTGGCCTGGCAGACATACATACTCTTGTTAAAACGTCTGTAAGTCCAAGCCAGGTTTTAAACTAGCCACTCTCCATAGTGGTAGGAGTATTACTAAAGGAGCAAAAGCTGAAAGCCTCCCTAGGTACCTGGACAAGCTCAGAGGATCCCTCCCTGCAGTGAGCTCAATGCTGCCTCACTTCTGATCCTAGCATAAAAATAGGATGTGGCCAAGCAGCAGTATGTTTTACTGTGACATGGATATCTTCTGAGCTTTCAAATAAAAATAAGTTATTATTAATGCTTTACAAGAAAACTACCAAGATAACTTGAGTCCCTTAAACAAATTTCACAATCTTAGTTCTCCCATCCACAGCTCCAGATCCTGAAACTCTTTGGGATTTTTATGTTTGTTTGTGGGGTTTTTTTTGCTCTTTTGGGTGTTCTAGAAGTTATAATCAGGTGTTCTTGATTTAGTAACTTTAATGTTATAACAGGTATTTTTAAGTATTGCCAATATCTTTCCACTAAACTATGTCTCATTTGGAGGGGGAAAAGGGCAATCGATGTGGGGAATGAAAATTGTTAATATATGCTAAAACAGAACTGCTTCGGAGCTGAGAATCTGAAAGCCAAATCTGCTTTTTCAGTGAACTTCTGGTGTGTTTGCTCATTTGTATGCAAGAGTTAAAATTCAGCTTGGATTGAAGGCATATAGGAGCTATATCTCAAAAGATAGCAGTGGTACTGAGTTAAAGTAAATGATTTGCTAATTTTAACAAAGCAGGAAGTATGTTTCCATTTTGCCCCTCCGGTGGATGTTTTTTAAGCTGTTCATTTGTACTGAAAAATATTCATGTTTGAAGTAATTGCACATTGTGTGTAGATTTTGTAAACACGATATGAAAGGGGTTTCAGTGCTCAAGAAACAATATTAAAGTATTAATTCTTGTCATTAACTTGTCATTGCCCCAGTACACATTTGCAAATGCAGCAGTAAAGAAGCACTAGTTTTCTGAGAACTTTCCCATATGTAGTAAGCCCAAAATAACAGATTTAATGGAACAGTATTACAGCCAATGCTAATTTACACTCCGGCTCACTTACCATATAATTTTTTCCTGAAATGTATTCCTATTTTTAAAATGGTTTGAAAGTATGAAAATACTTTAGAATATTTGCTAATATGCTGTGAATTATCACAGTGAAAAACATTTGGTAATGTTTATTCCAACTAATTGTACATGGTTTTTTATTTCCTTTTTAACTTATTTGGTACCAGTGTTAGGAGATTTAGAAATTATCTCCTCCATGTTGCATAAAATCATCATTTTTCCTCTGAAGTAGCATAGGGCTCCTCTCTTCTGTACCCAGTACGAGGAGGGAAAAAAAGAACATTACTTGCTGTAAATAATTTAGAAGCTAAGATTAGAACAAGGGATTGAGAAAGAGAGGTCAAAATACAAGGAACCATGGGGCACCGTTGACTTAGCCACCTTAGTTTAATGGTTGACGTTTTTTGGGGAGGCATTGTGGTCAGGAAAGGTTTTAGATAAGGAAAAGGAGCTTTATATTTCTTCAGGAGGGACTGCAACAAAGTCAAGAGGAGAAAGCACCCAGGAACTTGGCTAATTCTATTACCTGCTTCACAGCTGTGGCCCTGTCAGGGCTGGAAGCGTTACATGAAAGATAGTGCATGACAACCTTGAACGTGTGTATGAGTCGCAGAAAATAAGCATTTATTCAAGCAGGCCAGAGTGGCATCTTTTGTTAGTTTGGAGTTACCCTAGAAGAGGTGCAGACCAACAGGCACTGAGATGGGACTTCTCCAACCAAAGTGAGGCCATCAGGGCAGCCCTCTCTAGCCCCAGCAGCCTTTCTGGTTTGAAAACAAACTAGCATTTTCATCTCGAAAAATGTCATGTGAAGTGCTCTTGACTTTGGCTTTGACAGTGCTGGTTACAACCTGCAGTATGTTCCTGGCATTACTCGATAAATCAGAATTCTCCCAGAATTTTTGCAGGTTGTACGTTACATATTTTCCTATTGTGTAAATGTAGTCTGTTGCTGAAAATAAATGTATGGATATAAAAATGCAGAAGCAGGTCTTTGTCCAGCTCAAAAAATTTCCTTACATATATGCCATAGGATACATGTGCCTCAGATGCTGGTATGAAAATGATATTTTCGTGGTGCAAAGAAGTTTAGGACATTATCAGGTTATCATGTATTACAACCTGGTAATTGTATAGAATGAATATTGATGCTTCTTCTTTGTTGACTGCTGTGGGCTTGCCTATTAGCTGTATTTAAAACAACAGAAAACAAACAAAGCCCACCCAAAAAAAAATCCCCAAAGCCCCCACATTTTTATTTCATTTTTCATTGAAGTTTTATATAAAATGGGAATGTAAACACTAATTCTGAAGAAGTCCACTCTTGTGAAATAAAGAAGATTGACTGATCTTGGTGACAGGTCTGAAGATAAATGCTGTGCAGAAGTTACATGAGTGCTTAGTGTTATGGCTGTTTGGCTAACCTCTTTTAAAAATTTCCTCCCTGCTTCTGGTCACTCATTGTTAATCAAACAATTGAAGAAGGAAACTCCTTACCTTCTGCTTTGTGTTCTCTTAATATAATGTGTGCCATAGAACTCCATTTCACACAGAACTCTAAGGCACATTCTTGTAAATGTAATATGTATATAATCTTTCAGATATTTATATTCATAACTGGCTGAATTTTGTGCTTTGTTTTGCTTGCATGGGTAAGAGTTGTGATGGATTTGTTCACCCTAGATAATATTTATTCCTTTTACTTCATTACACATAATCCACCTGTGCTAGATCTTAAGGTCTGTGTACACTTTATACTCTGCTAGAGAGCTTATCAGCTTCTCTGCAGGCAGCTCAATTTGAATTTTAAAACTGAAAATGAA
Source organism: Psittacus erithacus (assembly GCA_009867235.2). Lineage (NCBI taxonomy): Eukaryota > Metazoa > Chordata > Aves > Psittaciformes > Psittacidae > Psittacus > Psittacus erithacus. The sequence continues at coordinate 12,289 of WYDI02027312.1, read as the reverse complement.
TGAATTTGTGCTGCTTCTTGAGTTTCTGCAGAGAGCTACTCTTGCACCCCCCTATTGGTGTGATAACTGGAGGATATCAAGCTTGCAGGTTGTTGTTGATTTTGGCTGAAGGGTTTATGATTTCATTCTGATCAGCAGCTACTTCTACTATGCTTTTTTTGTGCACTCCCCCACCTCTTTCCCGTTATGAGAAAGTCTGAGATTTGTTGCCTAAGATAAAGACATAAGGAAGAACAAGAGCAATCGGTACTTTCAGTTTTAGGCAGACTCAAAGTCCAGGCCCAAGTATACAAATAACGTTCATGTAAATCATTCATTTCATTATCCCTTAAGACAAATATTAACTCACGCTTGGCATCCAAGTCAGGTAGGTGTTTAAGAAGTTGCTAAACATCATTGGAATTTCTTATTGGTTGCCTAAGTTTCTGCACCTTTGAAGGTGCACCTAATATCATGATAATATCAGATTTTAAAATCAAGTCAAAATCGATTTATGAATGTAATATTTTTAACTTGCCAATGTACCATAATCCACTCAAGCTAAGCATCATTAAAGTATTTTAGGGATTATATATATTCTAGCATTCTAAAGCATGTAGCAGAGAAGCACCTTCCCTTGTAAACCAGCTGTTTCAAGAAAGGGATAATTAATCAAACCAGTATGTACAATTTTTTAGTATGGCAATTTTCTCTGCCTAATCTAATTGTATGTAAAGTATATAGCTTAATTGGACTCATAAGACATTTGTTCTTTGCCCTGAAAATAATATATATGTTGCACTGTCCTTATTAAGGAGCTGCATTTTTTTTTTTTTAGTATATATGTTCTAAGAAAATGCTACCTATTTATCCTCCATGTGTTTAATGCTACAAAGACAGTAATAGAAGGCAGGTGCTTGTTCTTGAGGTCTTGATGGTGGTTTTGGGGTGGCTTTTTTGTTTGTTTTCCAAAGGAGTCTAACTCGCTAGCTAGTTGTCCAGAACTCAGGTTTGTATCCTTGAGGAACTGGAATACTGGTATTTGCTTTTCTACTCTGCTAGGTGCTCTAGTGTTCGTGAAGAGGTTTCCCACTCCAGTCAATGTGTACTAAGCAAGGGAGAGATAAGTCTGCTACAAAACTTTTTTTGCTATTCTTCAACATCTGCAATATAATAACTGAGCTGTAAGCATTTTCTTCAGTGCATGGTTTGCTATAACACTGATCCTCACTGAGTGAGTGTCAGTCACATAATGCTATTTGGGTCTTCCTTTTCTGTGAACAGCAAGTGATAGGACAAGGGGTAATGGGTTCAAACTTAAAGAGGGGAAGTTTAGATTGGATATAAGGAAGAAGTTCTTTACCGTAAGGGTGGTGAGGCACTGGAATGGGTTGCCCAGGGAAGTTGTGATTGCTCCGTCCCTGGCAGTGTGCAAGGCCAGGTTGAACAGAGCCTTGGGTGACATGGTTTAGTGTGAGGTGTCCTTGCCTGTGGCAGGGGGTTTGGAACTAGATGATCTTAAGATCCTTTCCAACTCTAACTATTCTATGATTCTGTAAATGGCTCTCTTGTACTGGGTTTCACTATTACATTTCAGAAAATAAAAGGATGCAGAATAATAGAGATCAGTTGGATTACATTCATGTTAATTCCTAAAGGAGGATATATGTATGGCATTTGTTCCATCTTAAATGGCTAATGTTTTGAAGGAATCTACAGTAAGTAAAGGAACTTTGTTAGCCTGTAGGTGCTTTGGTACTGATTTAAGTGATGGAATACCTTCCCTTTGGCGCAGTGTAATTTTGTTGAGGAGCTAAATTGCAGGGTGCATTTTGTCGTTGTGTTTTAGTGTTAGTTGATTGTAATTATTGTTCATGGGTTACTGAAGTTAATTTCTATCTGGAGGAGATATGTAATTTTCCTAGTTATGTAATGCAAAACATGTTCAACTGTCACTAATACACTTAAGTTTTGTTAGAGTGAATTGTTTATCCTGATTAGACAGAACCATAGCATGCCTGAAATAAAAGCAGAAAGGTTATAGAGTGTGCTTATAGCTATGCACTCTGCATTGACACAAGTTTTTCAAAGGAAACACTCTCCAAAGTTTAAATAAATGAAGTGGGCAGCATTGTGACCTTCCCAGCTGTTCACAGTCATGATATGCCTTCATTGACACTTTCTTTTCCCTCCTACTTCCCTTTCAGATGCTGGCTACCAGTTACTTTTCATATCATACATTAATATGAAGATGATGTATTAGTTCTTGGACATTTCCAGTGTTGCTTTTATTTTGTGCCCTTAATTTCTGAGCCCTGGGACTTGCATTTTCCAGTAGTAGAGCTGTAGAATTCAAAGAACAAATTCCACAGCTGTTGGTAAATTAAATTGGGCATGACAGGCTGCAGGTAAGACATCACAGAGTTTTTCTTCTAGACTGAAATACTGGCGCCCTTCAAGTACAATCATAAGCAGCCTTTTGAGCAGTTGTGGCAGGTGTGTATTATTTGCCCAGCCCAACATTCAGGAGTCCTGATCATAGGTTGTCTACCCTGCTACCTGCTGTACAAACACATCTACAATACTCTGCATATTCTTTGAAAGTGAAGTGAAGCATGAGTTTGATTTCTGCTTTTTCCATGCACTCATGTTTATCCCCTAAGGGCACAACACACATTTTTCCTGAGGAAAGCAAACATCCTTACATGTTGGATATTTCAATCAAAGGGATTCATTTTAGTATCCCTTGGTAGCTACTAGGGGCTGCCATGGTGGAGGTGCTGATATGAGCAGCTATGGAGATCTGTTGGACTATATGTCATTAGATTTTTTTTTTTTAGAAGCGTAGCAGTTATCTAGATTTAGTGGTTGGTCTTGTGATGAGCCAGTTTTATATTGGAAGAGTTCTTCCTGCCCAATAAGTAGAAAGGGAGAAGAAAACTGATTGAGGAAACACTGTTTCTCTTTTTCCATAGGTTGCATCTTCATTAAAAACAACTTTGTATCATTTTGTAACAAGACCTTTGAAGGCGCCATTTTGTTTGCTCGAAATGTGGAACTATATAGTTTGCTGCTTTTCTGTCAATAGGGAAAGCTCCTCTGGCACTTCAAATGTCACATGCTATGCTTGCCTTTTAAACAGCAGGCCAAGGGAGGGGGTCAAATCTTATAATCTTTTTTACAGACCTTTGTTTAATGTCACTGTTTCCTAGCTCTTCTTTATTTTAGCTGTCAAACACTTTGGCTGACTGGTGGGACTCCAAGGTGAAAAATTAAATGGCCCTTTTAAAAATATTGGCCTTTTTCCTCAGAAACATTGAGGTAAGGAAGTAGAAAGTCTGCTGTGGTCAGGATAATTACAAATATTTGTACAGATCTATCAACCCTAGACTCGTTAGACTTGCACTGTAAATATCAACAAAGAATTTCTCAGTTGTTTCTCTGTGCACTTTTGTGTTGACTTCATCTGGTTATAGACCTGTTTCTTCTTCATTAGCCATGCAGTGACACTGAAAATAGATCCATGTTAAAACTTAGAGCAGTCTGATGTCAAACATTAACTTTCAGGAAAACCACTTAGAGTTTAGCCAGTGGATGAACTTAAATACTAGCCAGCATTCATCTCTGTCCTTCCTGACCCCTGTCCAAGTCATGCAGTCATGATTTATTTTTCCTTAGTTTTTCAATTTCTGTGGGGAAATATACCTTTGAAAAATATACTTTAACACTGTAGGATTCTAAATATCTGTAAAATTGTCCTTTAATTACACACAATTTCTGTTGTAGGGTTTTGTTGTTTCTTTATTTTTCTTCATTGTTTTAAATTACCATAGTAAATTGTAACAATGGAAATGCTTTATCATTTTTGAACGAAGCAAAGCCCTATTTTTATCTATAAAGAAAGGATGCGTATGCATAAATGAGTAATTTATTTAAATATTATGTGTACAAACTACACAAGGTAATTGTCTACTTTGGGGAAAAGATCAGAGTAAAATAGTGCTGCTCATAATACCATTTGCAACTTCTGAATCCTATTGTGAAACATCGCAGCATTAGTTGCCACTAATTTGACATGATCAAGAACTGATAGAGATACATTCTTTATGTTTAAGTGGTTACCTGTACGTTTTTTGTAAGAGAAAAGGAAGGAAATTGTCTCCTTTCTACAAAATTCAGTTACTTGTGTGCTTATGTACACACTATATAAGGGGTTTTATCCATCACAAAATTGTGCTGTGGTACCTAAGGGATGACATTGTGCTTCATGCCACATTTCTTTTTTCTTTTTTTTTATCCCCCAGTAACTGAAAGCTCTTCAGATACAACTTCAATGAGGTAGGAATGCTGTTATCTAGTACAGAGGTCAGTGGTGAGAGCAGCTTTCAGGGGAAAATCAGTGGATTTCAACAGTGATACCTAATTAATTGATTAGGTGCTTCTAAATGCCTCCTCGTCCTGTACACAGAGCACAATGCACACCTAGTCTGCCAAAGTTTCCTGTTGATCTCCAGTAGGTCAGGTTTCCTTTCAAACCCCGACCATTAGTAGTTCATGTTTAGTTACCAAGGTAAGGAGTTATTTCAGTTAGACGCATCTCAGATTTGGAAAACAGCCATAATTACAGACACTTGCTTGTCTTCCAGTGCTTGAAAGAATGCCAGAATTAGAACTGCTTTTAATTATACAAAGGCTGCTGTGATTACTGGATCTTTTGCATAGCATATCCATTGTAGATTTCTACTTTAAAGTAGCATGGACTTTCTTCAAAGAGGAGTAGGTTTTATTCATCACTGTATTTCCTAATTTATCTGTGCAGAGCAACAATCTGTCCTTACCACTGAGCAAAGATTTAACAGTGCATGACTGACATGAAAGGTCCTATTATTGTAAGACTTCCTGGCTCTTCCAAGACATGCTACATACTTTCTTAGGAATTTAAAGCTATTCTATATTTGTCCAGTGAGAACAGTATATTTCCTGGTGCATTTCCCCTGCTCTTTCATTAATTGTAGGACTGAATTCTCCAAAAGTAAGAATGAGTAAGAATTCTAGGGGGATCCATGTTAGGAAAAAGTATACATGGATTTATTTATACAGGTTTGAAGGAAGCTAAAAACTGAAAGTTAGTGCAACACCTGCAGTCGCATGAATAGCACTGATTTATGAATCTATAAGATTATGTGAGAGGGAAAACAGCAATAGACACTTCGTTATTTCTTAGGTGCATATTCTCCTGCTTCTAAATTTCTTCTTTTTCCTTCTTCCTTGCAGTTTATTGTGACAGTAAATTAGAAAAGTAACGTGTGGAGTAATCCATTCTATGTCTTTTTAATGGTGATATTGGAAATTATCTTTCTACTGATTAAATTATGCTCACAAAGAACAATATTCTGGGCTGTGATGTAAATTAGAAATGGATCCTTGCTGGTGATGAAAAGCAGACAGATAAGTTCCTATGCTTCCAAATATACTCCAGAAACTTATCATGTAAAGTTAAAAACTGCGCTGTTTTGAGAAAGAAGTACTGAACTATTACAGCCTCTTACAGTGCAGTTGGTGTTGGACTATATTTTCAGGATTGGCAAGACAGTTGCCTGGATGTGGCATAATCTGATGACACTCAGTAAACTCTTATGCATAAAAAAATGGGAAGAAAGGCTTCATTGGTTCCCTTGTATGGTAGAGGGGTTTTTTCTTCTTTCAGAGTGTAAACATGATTTATGTTCTCAGCTAACTTGTCTTTCATCAGAAAACATGAAGACTAAAGGGAACAGAGGTGTGGACAAAAGAGAAACAAGAGATCCTAAAAAAAATATGCAGACCTTTCCTAGCATTCCTGGATTTTGCTAAAGACCATGACATTCAATTTAGGATTGTAATTGGTAGAATCTCTGCTTGAGAAGTCTATAGTTCTTAATTAAATTTGATAAAACTCAATTTTATAAGTGGAAACCATTTCCTTAAGACTAGAAGTGTGCAGGAACTATTCTGTGGGATTGGCTGTGTGTATCAAGCTGGCTGCTACTTTCAATTGCTTACATAAATGTTTATTGTTTGCCCTGTTTTCAGTTGCATGTAACATTGGGTTGACTTTTTCAATAGCAGGTGTTTAGAATTTTAATTGTCTTTTGCACGGGAAAAAAGGAAAATCAGCTAAAAGGGCTTTAGAGATTTCTGAAAGCAGTGACTGAGGGGTATGTGTTTTGTCTTTATCAAAATTCATAAAACAGCATTATGTCTCTAAGCTTTCAAGCAAGGACTTGACTCATCACAAGGAATTTGTCTCAAGAGAGTGGCTTTTCCTGTTCCTATGAGAATCCCATTGAAGTTGCAAGATTTTGAAATATCCCATTTTAGCAATCTTGTTAAGAACTCAAAGTCTAATTCCCCATAGATTCTGTCGATGTTAGCACGTTGCTGACCAGTACTGTAAGAGGCTGAGCAGATCTTTCCTACTGTCATTCTGGACTGTTGAAAGCAGATTCCATCTAGACCCTGGAACAGATTAGGACGCATGTGTATCCTCCTGTGATCTTCATAGACTGGTAGTTTCTGGGCATCATGGGAAGGGAGTGAAAAAAGGTGAACCTGCAAATTGGAAAAAAACTTGGCAGAAAGTCTCTATGAGGGAGTGAATGGAGACTGAAGGTCAATTCAACAGACCGTAGGCTGAATAAGATCTGGAAAGCAGCAATGCAGAGGAGCCAAGGGTAGGGCTGGAAATTGCTAGACAGGAGCCAGGGGAAGCAGAGTCTTCTAAGAGAGGAGAAAAAGTCATAGAGCTAGGACAGACGACAAAGATGGTACTAGAAAGAGGAGGGTCATGGGATGTCTAGGGCCACAAAGACTGGTCTGTGGCACAAGAAGAGAGGCTGAGAGAGCTGACACTGTTTAGTCTGGAGAAGAAAGGTTGAGAAGATTCTTATGCACATGTAGAAATACTTGATTGGGGGAATAAAGAAGATGGAGCCAAGCTTTTTCAGTGGTATGCACTGAAAGTGGAAGAGGCAGGGGGTGCACACTCACGCAACAGTAAAGTTTCTTCTTATGCGCTTCCTTTATTGCGGTTTTTGCTGAGTGGATGTTGTGGTTTAAGCTTAGTCGTAAATTAGACAAAGCATGTAGCCTGCTTGTTTTCCCCCCACAACCTGTCCTT
>WYDI02027309.1:0-53279 GCA_009867235.2 Psittacus erithacus | reverse complement strand
GCTGCCCCATCCGTGGCAGTGTTCAAGGCCAGGTTGGACACAGGGGCTTGGAGCAAGCCGCTCTAGTGGAAGGTGTCGCTGCCTGTGGCAGGGGTTGGAACTGGATAATCTTAAGGTCCTTTCCAACCCAAACCAGTCTGTGATTACTGGGGGAAAACTCTGCTTCCATGGCTTTTATCAGGCATTTGGACAGTGGCAGCACCGTAAATGAGTTTCTTGGATCCGTTTTGTCCCTCAGGTCAAGTTCAACAAGGCACTGGCTGATCACTCCATGGCCCAGACACCACGGCTCATTGACGGGATTGTCCTCACCAAGTTTGATACCATCGATGACAAGGTAAGGAGGCTGTTGCGACATCTCCACATGGAGCTTCCAGCTGGAGAGGCAGGAAGTGTCCAGCACAGGGTGCTTTGGTGCTGTCTTGGATGCCATCTCTTGCCTTCCTCTTGGATTGCAACCAAATTCAGTGATGTGCCGAGTGAAGAACAAGGAGGCAGAGTGGCTGATTGTGCTTGTCCTTGGCAGGTCGGCGCTGCCATCTCCATGACTTACATCACAAGCAAGCCCATTGTTTTCGTTGGTACCGGACAGACCTACTGTGATCTGCGAAGCCTTAATGCCAAGGCCGTGGTCGCAGCGCTCATGAAGGCCTGAACCCCATCAATGGCTGTTGCAGATGTCCAAGAAGAACATGCTTTACCCCGTTCCCAACTCGTCCTTCCCACAATGAGGGGATGCCAGAGTGAGGGGAATGGTTTTGAGGGGTAAAATTCCTTTTATCCAGCAAAAGCCCTTCCCCTGGATTCCTTCATTCTGGTTGAGGTGGCACAGGCTCCCTCGCAGGGAAGCTGAAGCCAGAGCTTTGTATTGTTCATGCTGCAAGGACCTGCTGTGCTTTTTTTGGGGGGGTTGAAGGCTTTAGTTCCTTTGAGCTGTGCTTTTGGATTTCTTTTAGACCCAGCTGAGGGAGGATGAGGAGTGATGGTATTTGCTGGTGCATAGGAAGAAAAACCCAATTCATCCTGGCAGATACTGGTGGTGGCTTTGGTGTTCTCCCCCTTCGAGTGCCTCTTGAGCCCGGTCTGAAGTGCTACACTGAGTAATACAAACCTCTGTTACAATGTCTTGTAGCTCCATATCGCAGATGTGCTCCAGTGCAATAAGTTGAATGCTGTCTGCTCAGACATAATTTATATGAAATAAACCTCATAATTTGTCCTCTGTGTGTAAATAACTCGCCTGCAGGCAGGACGTGCTCACTCTTTGTGGGTAGGGAGGAGACAAACCCTGGGTGAGGGGTTGGAGAGGGCGAGTAAATCACCCACCAGCCGTAAGGTCGGTGAACAGGCTTTTAATAGAAGCTTCCACATACAAAACACTACACAATAAAGAGTGAAACTAGAGAAGCGGAGCTTTAAATAGGCAAAACCCCATCAAGTCTGCCTGGGAGCTGTGGACTTAGGTCCTGGGATGGGGCTGTTTCTCAGATGCTGCATCCTGGAAGGATGAAAGGGAATAAACAACACGGAAAACACCACCGGCATGTGTGGGGCGCAGCAGGGCTGTTCATGCAGTGATTTCACAGCGGTAAATCCCAAATCCAGCGACATTCACAGCAGGGTTTTGGGGAAGAAACCCCAAGCTCCAAGTGCATAGTGGGCTTGAGTATCAACCCCTCCCACTCAGTAAGAGCCAGGACTTCCCCAGCACCCTGTGCGAAGCTGATGCTGGCAGCTCCCCCGATCCCTGCAGTCACCATAGAGGAAATAGTTTAAGTGTCCTCTCGCCTCAAATCATAACACCTGCAGAGACCTTCAAGGTGTGTGCCCGCAGCCCTTGCTGAGATTAATGTGAGTGTATCGAGGCAATGCAGGGATGCCAGGTGGAAGCGGGGTAGCTCTAAGCTACACACTCCCATAATCCACCTTTAGCAGTTGCCAAGGGCCAGGTTCCTCAAGGAAGGGAGCTGGTGGCTCTTTTGCTTTGCAGAAGATGAAGTCCTGTTTCTGCCTCTTCAATTCCCTGGGCAATGCAGCTCCTCTTGATTTCCAGCAGCAAAGCTTCATCCCTCTTTTGTGACCCAAAAGAAGGGCTCATTAGAGGGCGAGCTCACCATGCTGGTCTGGTGGGTGCCATCTGTATGGCAATCCAAAAGCAGAGTGCCAATTCAGGGGACAGCACCAGAGGACAGCTCAGTCACCATAAGGCAGCCTGGTCCAATGGCCAAGGAACTCGCTCCAAGCACTCTACGCTGACTTGGGCTCTATCTGCACAGTGCATGCTGCTATAAACCGTGAAGAGAACCTGCTGCCTTGGTGATGAATTGCTCCCTAAGCAATTCACCCTAATCTTGGGTGAATTCCAGTGTCCCCAGATTGTGATGAACAGAAAAAGCTCTAAGAAATGAAATTCCCTGGTGACAGAACAAATGAAACCAGTGCGCACATGTGAATTAATCAGGCACTTTGGGCTAATCAAAGGTGACTTCTCTTTAATGACCTGCAGCTCACCAGCAGATACTTGTGTGTGGCTTTTCCCAAGGGTGAGACACAACTTCTCTCCCATTCTGTAATCTTATATCCTATCCACTACAGGGAAACAGTGCAGTGCAGTGCAGAGCTAGGTGTGTTACCTGCATTACCGAAGTCTGAAGGTTGCTGCAGGTTCACCAAAGCTTGCTTGATCTCACACAGAGTCTTGGCAAGGGGAGAAGCTGCTATCAGGCTCTCCACTTCCAACTCAGTCAGGTAAGCCAACTGGGCATCTAAACCTGAAGAAATAGGGAGCACTCTTAAGCCTAAAGGAAGAAGAGGCTCTTCGTGGCTGGGGGTCTAAAACACACGTGAGGAATGAAACTCAAGGGGGGAAGTGATGCACAGTACAACTGCTCAGCACCTGGTGACCGATGCCCAGCCCAGCCTCAAGCAGTGATCAGCCCCCTCCTGGCCAACTCCCCCGAGTTTCTATCCTGAGCATGACGTTCCATGGTATGGAATATCCCTTGGGCTAGTTCAGGTTCTGGTTCTGCTACCTCCTGGTTTCTTGTACCCCTCCTCACTGGCAGAGCATGGAACACTGAGATGTTCCTGACACTAAGTGCTACTGGGCAACAGCTGAACCATCGGTGTGTTACCAGCGTTATTCCCACCCTAAATTCAAAGCACAGCACTAGGAAGAGCACTAACCCTGTCCCAGCCAAACCCAGGACACTAAGTCATTGCCCTTACCGTGTTCTTCATGCCCAGGGAAGCTGACAAAAGCATCTTTCCCACTGAAGAGCTCCCACTGCTGAGGCAGTTCATGATCCTGTGGGGTAAAAAAGGCCCAAGAGTTAAAGAAATGGGCAAGTGGGAAAACTAGCAGAAAGGTGAGAGACAGCCCAACAAGACACCTGCAACTCACCTGCCCTTCCATTCCTTCTGATTTACCTTCATTGGCCAGGCTGTCCCGTGAGGGCACAACTGCCACCACATCCTGCCCTTGGACCTTCTGCTCCATGGCCCGCTTCAGGGACGCATTCTTGTACAGAGCTTTCCGAAGCAGCATCTCCAGAGCTTTCATTAACTCTGTTGCCTCTTGCCATGGAGCACCTAATGAACACAACGGGCACTTTCAATGGACTCCTACAGAACCACATGAAGAACTGCAATGATCTCCAGAGCAAACCCAAGAGCAGGAACATTTGGAAATGCCACACGGTGACTCCAAGATGCCTCATGCTGTAGCACTTCCAAAGAACTCTGTGCTTACCTGTTCCTAAGCTGTGCCTGGCTTCTCCATGAATTCACACAGGCTGGCAGCTCGTACAGAGCTCCTACAGAACTACAGCACCACTGGAAGACACAGTCTTGTGGGATGTCCTCTCGTGTATGAGCCATCCACCGTACACATCATGTACTGTGCCAACCACTGATGCCCCCTGACACTGCTGCTCTCTTGCTCTGCACTTTGGCTTTCTCACCTGCTTGGAAGTAGTGTCCATCACATTGTTCAGCACATGCTGCTGCCCTGCTTCTCTCCGCAGGTTTGTGCTCATGAGCCCTTTTTAGGTCTTCAGAGTCCAGTGCTTGCAGCATGTCCTGCTTACAGAGAGCAGCACTGTTCAACTCTGCAAGTCCCACAGTCCACCCATTCTGCTTCTTGTATAAAACCAGAAATTAGCACAACTATGTTACGCCAAAAGAAGGGACTGAAAGGAGCAAACTGCCACTGCAGGGGAACCATTTATCTTACAAACATCACAGTCGCAAGACTCCCTCCCCTCGGTTGTTTCCACACTGACCATCAGACTCTGGATCTGCTGGCTGACCCCATTGTAGAACACCAGCACGTCCCGCCTGTGCTTGGCCAGCTGAGATGCCAGATGCAAGTTCTGATCTTCCAGCTTATCGTAGAGGGTGCGAACACTGAAATCCTCCAGAAGCCTCCGCGTGAAATGCTCTTCTGAAACACAAAGTGTTTGGTGAGTGGCACGAGTCTTTATTTCCCATAAGGGGCACTGCCTGTCCATAGGAGGCAACAGCGTGGTGTAATGTGAAGGAGGAGAGTGGAAGAGGCAAGAGATGTAAGAGAAGGTCCTGTTCCTTAGTGAGGGGGAGGATGAGAGAGTGTTACTATCACCTCCTAACTCAGGGTTTCTGCTCCTCTGGTCTCAGCATCACCATCGGCTGCGCTCTGGATTTTACTGTACCCTGCAAACATCCAGGAATTCCCAAGAGGAGGTTTATCCCCCGAAGGCAAACGAGGCCAAAGAGGGCTGGCCACTTGCCCTCCTAAGGAATACAACACTGACCCACTCCATGACAGGAGGTTACAGTCCCCATCTGAGGAGATCAAATGAACCTAGAATGGAAGTGTGTGTGGTGTGTGTAAATGTGCACACACGAGTACAGGGCAGCCAAAGTGCCTGTGTGACCTTGGTGAGTAAGTATGAAAGCATCATACTAAAGAGTTAACAGAAGACAACATGCTGGGCAGTAAGCTGGCCCAGCACTTTACCTGCATTACGCACAGCTCCCTTCTCTTCAAAGCCAGCATCTTCTCCCGAAGCGCGAGGACCGACTGTCTGATAGAACTGAAGGCTAAAGGGAATGACAGAAGATGAAGAGTACCTTGTTCTCAGTAAAATCAGACCCTGCACTATCACCAGCCCAGTTCAAGCAGGAGGATAGGTTTCTTGGCTAGATTTTGAAGTCAAAACAAAGATAGACACAACAGAGCTGCTACACACCACGCTGCTGGTAACACCGATGAGTTCCCTGTGCAGTTAGAAACTCAGCTCACAGTAGAGCTGGCAAGAAGTCCAGCATCAGGGATGGAGAATAATGCAACAGGACATGCTTTTGTACTATCAGGGTGTCCTGATAGCTCCCCATGCAAAGGGGGTTTACCTGTCTTTAAGGAGGATGTACTCTGGTGGGATGTGTGGCTCGCCCAGGCTCCTCCATCGTGGCTTCCAACCCTTCAGGGGGCTGATGATGCGCACAGCAGGCTGAAGCGCTACAGCCAGGGTTGCCAGCACCACAATTAGGGAGCCCAGAACAAAGACGACAGCTGGGAAAGCCAAGAGTGATGGCAAGGAGGATGCAAGCCACACTTTTATTTCCATTGCTTTACTGTCCTCTAACTGATGGACACGGGACTGGTATGTGCACAGCACTTACACAGGCACAGCTTTGAGGAGAGACCTCAACTGTCCTTGAGTTTAGCCTCAAGTGACCTTTTAAATGGTGCTTTCACTTCAACTGAGTTTAGCACTCAAACACTCTGGCACTTTCTGCCTTCAAGCCAAGGGAAACAAAGGCCTCATTTGAATTCTTCCAGCAGAGAGTGGGGAGAAGCACAGCTGGTCCTTCCCTCTCTCGCAGTGTTTTGGATGTACCTGTGATAGTAGCCCAGTCAGGAGCCAAGTTCAGGTCCTGTTGCTTCAGCACTCCATGTCTGGCCAGCTGGAACAAAGAAGAGGGCTGGAAGGACACGTCTCGGGGGTCACAACCCATGTTTGCTTCATTCACAGTCACGATCAGGAAGTGCTCCTGTATGGTCCTATCCCTGAAAACGTACGTCCCAGACTCCAGGAAAACATGGGCAAACCTGGAAGGGTGAAAGAAGGAAGAAAAGGAAGGAAGGTTGATCCAAGCTTCCTTTAGCCTCCAGCCGTGCTGCCAGTTAAATACATGAACACACCAAGCTGGCATTTTCACTGCTCACTGATCCCGTGACACACTCACTCTCAAGTCCCGCCCAAGACACGTGTGTGTTAACCACAGCAGGCATTACCACGAGATGTTGAGGTGAGTCTCCTGGATGAGGTGGTCCAGCCTTCGGAAGGCTCCAAAATCCCAGCTTGGGTTGCTGTTATAGAGATGCTGCTTCTGATAGACGGGGTAATGGCTGGATGCACGATCTGGGAACGGTTCAGCGCAGCGTCAGCAACAGTGACCCACTTCAGCCAGGACAGTTGATACTGGTCTGGTGAAGAACTATGGAGCTGCATTTCTTTTATGAGCCATGCAGGGCCAACTCTTTTGAGGTGCGCATTACTGCCCAACAACAACTTCTGCTTTCTAACAGAGGACAAATGATATCTTTATTCTATAGCGATCCAGTCAAAAAGTGAAAAAGCACCATGTAAGTCACTAGACTAAAGCTCTGAAGTCCCCCGAAGGCAGGAGAGACAAGGAGGTGAAGGAATATGCTCATACATGCAGTGCTCCCAGATGTGGAGTCATTGCTCTGGACACAAATAGCACAGAGACCCAACAACACTCACTGTGGGAATCGATGCTGAGCTGGAAAAGGATCGTGTCTCCTGCTTCCAGGCATACGACTGGGTTAGGAATGAGGGGCAAGGTGTGGGTATCTGTGGAGGAAGCCCTCCGGATTTGACGACCTTTCTGTAGCATCTGATGTGATGAAAAGTCTCCTGGCATGGGCAAGAGGACAAACCAGACTGAATTCTGCAGAAGGAGCAGCTCTTGAAAACAAAGAACTCTTGCTTTGTATCTGTGGGCAATTACAGCTCACAAGGTCAAGTTCTGCTCTCAGCCACACTACCATAAATGAGAAGGAACTGGAGTCAGGAGCCAGCAACAGACCTGCCTTTGAGTGAAGTTACCTTCTAACTTCTTGGAAGGCCAAAATCATTCTACAACCTGTATTTGACCCATTCCCAGAGAGCCAGTGCAGGTCACCACTGATTACTCCCACAGAGAACAAGATCTCTCCCAGCTTTGTAAATAACTTGGACAACAAATTCCCTCTGTGCCAGCTTGGCAGGAAATGAATGGCTTTGTCTGACTGGAACTTTGAGTCACCCTCAAGCCTTACCTGTGAGAAACGCATCCAGAACATCTGTGCTGGAGGCAATGAAACCCAGCACTCCAGCGGGACTGAACAGAACCAAATGCACTCGCTGGCTTTTCTGCACGTGTTCATCTGGGCCCAGAACATTTGCCACTTCCTGTTAAAAGCAGAAGGAACACTTGTCACTGACTGAGCCTGGGCTCAGAGCCTGGATTGTGATCAGTGTCAGCTGTACCAGGCTGCTCCACAGAGGGCTTTCCCCAACCATTCAGAAGCTGTCGCTTCTCAGCAGGGCAACAACCTGAGCAGCGAGAGCCTCTCCTCTCTACTCGCAGCTTTCCACCCTTGTGCAACCTCACACTTACCCACACTTCTCCTCCATTCATCCTCAGCAGCAGCTCTCTATTGATGCCAAATCCCAAGGAGATCCGTGGGGCTCTCAGCAGACACAGCTGGTCACACAGTTCCTCAGCAGAGACATACTGCTTGCAGTGACATCTGTGCAGAGGACAAAAGGTCTTGATCACTTCTGATCCCTGAGCAAACAGCTATAACATGCTGATGGTCAGGCTGACCCCAGTATCTTACAATCTACACTATGTCCATGGAAACCGGGATGGAGCAAGCTCACAGACCATCTCACCCAGCACTGTCTGCTATTCAGTGCCTGTGAAGGGCCAAAGTGTAATACCCCACTCTCTAACAGGTATCTAATAGAGATCAAGTTCAGTCCTGTGGCAGTGTTATGCACCCCTCCCTGAAGTTCTGCTTTCAGTCAATGGCTGAAAGAGTTTAACTTCAACACACCTCATTTCTGTGCAGTCCATGTCAGGCGCAGATTTTGCAATACAGAAGTTCCTCCACAAAAAGGTTAGAAGCATAATTTGACAAGAACTGGCTTTTAGTTGGCATTAAACTAGTGTTTTAGTTGGCATTAAAGGTAAGGGGGAATGAAGATTAATTCCCTCAATCTGAGGCATACGGAAAAGGTCTACCTCAGAAAGCGTGAGCTCTGCCCACCCTCACCTTGTCACTCAGTGTCATTCTGGTGTCTCTGCCCATAACACCTCCCTCGGGATGCCCTGATGGGATCAGTAACAGCTACTCAGAACTCACTGTGAGGTGCTTCTGGATGGCACTTACATGCCCAGCTCTGCATCCACCTCTCCCCCCGTGGGCCCGCAAGCAGGGGAGCAGTCGTACCGCTTGGGAAGCACGCACTGGCGTGTGGCCGCGAGCCGGACCTCTCCTGGAGCACAGAGCTCATCCACCTGGAAAAGCAACACCCACCAGTGAGGGACACCCGGGCAGCTCCCACTGACAGGCAGCGGCCTCAAATCCTCTTCCTTCCCCTGCAAACTGCTGACATTCAAGTAAAGGCAATCCCACAAGGGCTGATAAAGACAACTTGGAAAGCATGGAAGAAAGATCATGGTGTCCCATCCAAACTCCTCAAGCAGGGCTGATGAAGGACTCCATAGGAACAATGTGGAAGCTTTAATTCCTGCATCTGTCATTTGTCTCTGACACTGTGCTGCTCCCCATTGCCACAGCATGGAAGAAGAATCCTTTGCCTCCATCTCTTATGAATTTGGCAAAGACAAGTGCCGTTATCCTACAAGGAATGGTCAAACAAAGCAGCTGAAGGACTTGTGCCTGCAGCAGTCCAGAGAACTGAACTTGGATTGCATGCACACACCTTGAGTCAGGGCCTGAAGCACCGAATCAGTCTCCCTCCCCTTCATACCACACAACAGCTCTGTTCTGAAGCCAAGCTTTACCTGGGGCCGGCAATCTTGATCGCTGTTGCTGTCAGGGTCTATCTTGCCTCTCTCATCATAGTAAATGTAACCTGCCTGGCAGATGCAGGAGGCATCCGACTGCTGGAAAGCCCGGTTCAGCCCGTGGCAGGTACAGCTGGTTGCACCTTAGAGAAGAGCAGCAGTGGCACGTTGACAAACACTCCAGTCACTTGTACATTAAGCCACTAGGCAGGGTAAGGACTTAGTCAGCCAATGCTGCCAGGCCCCTCTCTTGTGCCTCAAAACCACCACAGTACACACAGCAAGGCATTTGCCACCTGCCTTCTGGTTTCCCAGCCTTCCCCCAAGCTGGATATGGTTCAGTGCCCAATTCTGGCACACCTACACTTAATGCAAGCTCCCCAGTGCAGGGCAAAAGTACTCTTGGTGAAACTCCAATGTTTTCAAAGCAATGACAGAACAAGAATTAGTAGGGCTGCTCATCCCTTCCTTTGAAGGAGACGAATCCCCTTGGCTAACAGAGTGTAAGAGGAAAAACAGCTTTGGAAATGGAATTCTCCTTCTGGGTGGGACAGAGGCAGAGCAGTTGGTAGCGCCAACAGCATCATGAGGATCCCAAGACCTGCGGTCCATCACGGAACCACAATGTGGGGAATCACATTTCTGGGTCATTTCCTTTCCGGTTTCTCAATAGAGGTGAAAGTTTCACTCACACGTGGTGACTCACCAGGCTGAGAGGACGAAGAGCTGCCGCAGGGGAAGCAGGCAGCCTGGGCAGGGAGGTGATTGAAGGTGCCAGCAGGACAGGCCTGGCAATCCTCTATGTGCTTTGCAAAGCTGCTGCTCCTGTGGGTCCCCGGGGGACAGGGCAGAGGGGCAGATGCCAGGGGAGGGCAGTAGTGGCCACTGGGACAAGGCTTCTTGTGGTAACTCTCACTGCCTGGAAACACAGACACTGCATAGGGACTGAAGCAAGTGCTAAGAGATAGGCAGAGGCCACTTATTCCTGTTGTACATATCCACACCTCTCTGTCATAGCATCGCAGACAAGTTTGGGTTGGAAAGGACCTTAAGATCCTCCAGTTCCAACCCCCTGCCGTGGGCAGGGACACATCACACTAGACCATGTCACCCAAGGCTCTGTCCAACTTGGCCTTGGACACTGCCCAGGATGGGGAATTTACCATAGGTAGGTATATATAAAGTTCATAAACATTCAATTTAATTCATTGATATTTAAATATCAATCTTCATTTCTTTGTCTTGGCTCTTTCACTGGGCAAATCCAATGGCAAGGGTGAGCAGACAAGATCTCCCCCATGGGAGCTTGGCACACATCAGTGAACTTCACATAGGATACCAGCCAACAGGTTTTCCATACCAAGCTGTTCCTCCCGCATCCTAACCCCTCAGGCTGCAAGCAGCAGGGGCTGTCACAGACTTTGAGCCCTTAGGCTCACTCCTCTGATAACACATTAACTCTGAACCTCTCAGTTAAGCCACAGAATTATGGAGAACACGGTTTACAGGGGCTGGAGGGGTCATCCTCTGGGAGACAGGACATGGATATCCAAACCACTCTGGACTCATTTCTCTTCATACATAACAACTGACCACAATAAATGCTCCACAAACTGATGTGACAGCCCACACCAGGGTTTATAACTGAGGAGGACCAGAGCTTTGCCCACATAGAACTTAAAACTAGTAGTTTAAGCTGCTTTTCCTGCCTCCTTTTTCTACGGCAGCTCCTTTTACCTTGTGGGCATATGAAGCCTGCAGGGCAGGGCTGGCAGGGTGACATGATGAGGGGGTCACTGCGGTAGGTGCCTTCATCACAGATCCTGCAGAACTTCTCAGGGGAATCCCTTGGACCAGGCAAGCTGAGGGCCATGTACCCTCCTTCACAAGGCAGCGGATGGGCACTGCCTGGGGGGCAGTAGTAGGGAAACACACACCTGGAATGCAAAACAAGGAGGGAAGAAGGAAAAGTGTCTGGAAGTGTTTGGATTTCTGGATTCCATGGCCAATGCTAACTGAGGGCAAAACTGAAAGTGGTTTTCACCTGGTTCCAGGCTCAAGCTAACGAGTACAAATCATAAATCACCCTACTCAGCCTTAGCAGCCACCAAATCCATGACTGTTATCTATTCCAGAGGTACCTTTGCTTCTGCACAGTGCACACAGTCCATGGTTGAAGCACTAAGATGGGTTTTATCACAGGCATATTTCACAATATTCAGTCCTTAGAAAGTTAAAGCTGCCTGCACAAAACACACCAGGTACTCACAGCTGCTCAGGGC
Source organism: Psittacus erithacus (assembly GCA_009867235.2). Taxonomy (NCBI): domain Eukaryota; kingdom Metazoa; phylum Chordata; class Aves; order Psittaciformes; family Psittacidae; genus Psittacus; species Psittacus erithacus. Next base: position 41,907 of record WYDI02027309.1, on the reverse strand, counting down.
TATTGTATGTTGATGACCCTTCAGGACAGTAATACCCAGCAGGGCACATGGAAGGCACGGCTGTGTGAGCAGCACAGTACAGGCCAGGCCTGCAAGGCTTTGGATTTACTGAACCTGGTGGAAAAAAGGGTGAACAGTGATTGATTCCAGCCAGAAATAGCTGGAAATAAAGAAAACAGGAGCACGGTCATGTCACCTGCTGGGCACTCATAGCCAGGTTTACAAGGTACTCCCTGGGTGTTAGGCAGCCCTGTCTCTGCTGGATCCGGGCAGAAGTATCCAGGTGAGCAGGGATCACACTCTTCCAATGCCCTTGCACCAGGCTGGATCCTGGAAGTGCCAGCTGGACAAAGGAAAGCATCCCCTTTACCTGGACACCAGTATCCAGGGGGGCAGGGATAATCCTCAAACCTCGTCAGACCTGTTAGGAAGAGAAAGGAATGAAGAAAGGGCCATGAGGGGGCTCAGAGAAGGGCTCTGAGTGCTATTCCATCTCAGGGAATTCTGTAACCAGCTCCAGAGGTAGGAAAAGGCTGGTTTTCACCTGGCACTCACCTGATAAAGGGCAATGGTAGCCAGGAGGACAGGGTTGGCAATCTGTCAGGTTCTGAGCTCCTGGGAGCTTGCGGTAGGTTTGTGGAGGGCATTTCTGAGGTGCCAGGAGACTGCTGCGCTCACTGCCATTGCCTCCGAAGCAATAGTGTCCTGATGGGCATGGATAGGCCTCTGAGTCCCCTAGCAAGCAGAAAGCAGGGCTTTAAGGAGTCAACTTTGCATTGTAATTGGAACACTTTTCTTCTCTGTCCTCTCTGGGTCCCTCCTGAACTCCTGCACAGACGTGTATAATCCACCTTCACAATCACTCCTCTGACACAGGCAGGTATTTGGAGCCTGGTTGTGGTTTCAGGCTCCCACATTTCCAGTGTTTGCTGGAACAGCAAATTGTATTAAGTGTTCAGTGCCTTCTTTCTCTGCAGTCACTAGAACTCATCACTAGAGAGTGTGCCTGCTGCAACAACTGCTCCCTAATGCAGTATCTGGTCTCCTAGGCTTTCTCCTAGGCCAGCTTTCCAAAGTCATCACCAGACTCAAGAATACAAACTCTCCTCAAAAAACAATGTCCATTCCCTCCCCTCACTGGTCATCTCCAAGATCCTACCTGCTTTGCACCAGTGGCCTGGTGGACAGGGGAGGCAGTCTTCTCTCTTCACAGCTCCTGGAACATCTCTAATGGTGTTCTCAGGACATGGTGTTGGTACCGCAGATCCCTCCAGGCAGTAGAAACCTACAGAAGTGGATGGGAAGGAGATGAAAATAAGATCTGAAAGCCCTCCAATGGCAAAAATGGCTCAGCAAGGGCCTCCTGTTGTAGGAAGAACACCTACAGAGCTGTGAGGATGCTGCTGTGCATTTAGAGAGCCAAACTGCACTAGCAGTCTAGCACTATAAATTCAAGGCAGCCTTTAGGTCAGGCACACCTCTTTGTTCAAAAGGCTTAAAACCAGAGGAAACCAATGAGCAATGACAACTTCACAGAAGGGATCACAATATATTCTGCACGATAACAGATACTCTCCAGCAAGTCACTGTTCTACACTGAACATACTACTGAGATCCTCACTTACCTGCAGGACACAGCCCTGCACACTCCTGACCCCAGTGGCACCCAGTCAGCAAGCGCCAGGAGAAGCTGTGGCCCTGGGGAGTGGACTGGGAACTCCCAGTAAGGCAGAAGTATCCAGCGGCACATTTCCCCTCCAGCCGCCCATGCCTGGAGCAGAGAGGACAGTGAAGAGTTTTCGTAGCACCTACTGCTAATAGTTTGGTGCAGGAAGAGATGCAATGAACTTGGCAATGAAAAAGACTGTCTTATGCTGATATGAGAGAGAAAACAGACCCATTTTTCCCCTTATAGAATCATGCAGATAGCTTGAACCAGGCAGTTCTCAGTTCAAATTCCATGAACATGGGCAAAGTGCTTTAGATGCAATTGTGGATGACTTGCCACTGGGCTGGAATTCCTGCATGACTTTCGTGCTTTCACAAATGCTACCTACAATCCCTTTCAGAGATCTTTCACAGATCCAACACCTCTGTACCCAAAAGCTGTGCCTAAGCTTCTGTTTCTTTCCTTTGAATGAGAGAGATGCGGTAGAGAGCTGGGAGGAATCTGGCATCGATTTATCAGCACAAAACAAGACGCCAAACTGTTTAAAACAGAGAAGAAAGATGCCAGATCGAAATGGATCCTAACCTGCAGTAGTGACCAGGTAAGCAAGGCAGGCATTCCTTCTCATTCCACAGACCAGTCATATTTGCAGGAGTGAAGGTGCCTTCAGGACATGTGAGAGGAACCTGTGTGCCTGAAAGGGAGCCCAGAGAGACAATAAAACCCCTTTTGTACTCCGACAAGACTCTAGAACAGATGAGCTGACTCGCAGGAAGCAAGATGCCAACTACACCACATTTGCTCATTGCCACTTCCCGTCACCTGGCTTACAGGATGATACACATTAGGTTTGTACAACTCGTGGGTCACAGTGAAGCCACAACATTGGGATCCTTGGTGTGCAAGTTCCAGTGTACCTGTAGGACAGTAGGAATGTGGGGGGCAGCGCTTGGGGTCTCCTGCTACCAGCTCCTGGCAGTAGAATCCTCTCTGGCATGGGATGCAGGCTGCAGAGCCCCTGGCTGGCTGGTACTCCCCAGCAGGGCACGGCGTTGGTTGGGCTGCCCCAGAGCTGCAGAAGTGACCCTAGCAATGACAGGAAAAAGGGGACTGCATGGAGATAGGATCCATGTAAAGGGTGATCCCAGAACTGCGCAGGCAGCGTTCTGTGGGGATGTAATCAACAATTCCATGACCTTTCACCACTGTAGGAAACAAAACCTCCTGCCTAGAGCTGAGACCCACCCCTCACTAAGCAGTACCTTAGGGCAGAGGAAAGCTCTGGGGCTGACGGAGCTGAAGTTCACTGGGCAGTAAAACCCCTCAGCACAAGGTCCTGTTGGAGAGCTCAACCCAATACCAGCACAGAAGGAGCCAGGGTAGCATGGCACACAGCTCTCTGCGGAGGCACCACCTGGGAGCAAACCAAAAGTCAAGGCCAGCAGGGAGAGGAAAGCACACCCAGTGCTGCCACAGCACTGTCAGCGCTTCTTTGGACTGACTACACATTGCCACCATCAGGCCTGGCGGCCTGTGGGCCACAGAAGAACCCTGTGGGTGAAGCCACACTCACCTGTGGCATTGTTCAGGGTTCCAGCTGGGCAGGCAACTGGGAAATGGGTGCCCTCTGGACAATAGTGCCCACGTGGGCAGGGCCCACTGAGCGGGAATGCAGGTGTCCCACGTGGAATGGCATCAGTGGCTCCTCCTTCACAGTAATAGCCAGCTGAACACAGCCCTGCCATGGGGGGACAGAGAGGGCGGCAGTCACCAGCCCATGGCACGGCAGTCAGTGAGGTAGCACCTCCTCAAACCCCCACAAGAACCTGTTTTATCATTGCTGATATCCTGGGCCAGTTGCCTTTGGTTTGCCTTCCCTCCTTCCCACCCGTCTTTGGCCTCTATCACTTCCCTTCCTGACCTGCACTGGCCTCATCTGGCATTTGCCTATTCTTCACTCATCTCTAACTGGTTCCCCATATTCTGTTTTGTGTGGGAAGAGCTGTGACTCTCCTTTTCATGCCTCCAGCCTTTGCTTTTGGCCCAGTGACACCTACGCTGTGCTTAAATGGGGAGGGAAGGATTCTGGAGAACAGAAAAGAGCAATAAAAGGGTTAAAAGCATAGAATGAGAAAGTGGAAAAACCTAAGGGGGATAAGGGAAGTGATGCAGTCATCATCTTGGCTTCACGAACGAAGATTTGGGAAGGGCTTTACCCATGCTTACTACAAGCTCGCTGATGGCTAAAAAAGCCCATGCAGGATAAGCAGATCTGGTTGCAAAAAGCACAGCAGAAGGTCTCCCTGGGTGGTACAGGCGAGGGACGGTTCTTTCTGCATTGTCTTTTCTCCTTGAGACTGATTCTGTGTGTGTGTTCTCAAAGCAGACAGCAGCGTTATGTATGGTGTGTCTCCAGATCTCCCGATTGGAGGCCATGGTGGACCACTGATGGTAGTCAGCATGGCCAAGGCTGAGATATTGCTTCAAGGAGTCCTTATATCTCCTCTTTGGGACACTTCTCTTGCAGCAACCAGTGGCAAGTTCACCATAGAACACAGCGTTAGGCAGGCGGTGATCCTCCATCCTGGAGACGTGGCCTGCCCAGCACAGCCGTGTTTTCAGCAACGTGGCCTCAATACTGGCGACCTCTGCCTGTTCAAGGACAGTAACGTCAGGCACGCAGTCAGTCCAGTGGATGTTTAGAATTGTACGGAGGCAGCGCAGATGGAAGCGTTCGAGGAGTTGCAGGCAGTGGCAATAGATGATCCATGATTCAGACCCATATAAAAGAGTAGACAGTACTTTGTAGACACTAATCTTTGTACTTTTCTTCAGGTGTTTATTGCACCAGACTCCTTTATGGAGTTTTCTGAAGGCTCTGTATGCCTTTGCTATTCTGTTATCTATCTCTTTGTTGATTGTGGTGTCATAGGAAATGATGCTACCCAGACAGCTGAACTGCTGGACTGACTTAAGCTCTGACTCACCAATGGTGATGTGGGGATGATGGTAGTCTTCTTGTGGTGCAGGTTGGTAGAGAACTACTGTCTTCTTCAAGCTGACTTCCAGCTCAAAAAGCTCAGCAGCCTCTGCAAAGCAGGATGCTAAGTGCTGCAGAGCTGCTTCTGTGTGTGCGACGAGGGTGGCATCATCAGCAAAAAGCAGCTCATGAACAAGGTGATTTAGGGTCTTGGTGTGGGCCTTCAGTCGCCTTAGGTTGAACAGGCTCCCACTGGTACAATATTGGATGTAAACACCGTTTTGCTCATCAAAGACTGCCGTAGCCCTTTGGAGCATCATGCTGAAGAGGATTGTGAATAGAGCTGGTGCAAGAACACAGCCTTGTTTCACACCATTGGTTATTGGGAGGGGCTCAGAGCGTGCATCGCCTTATCTAACTTGGCTGTACTGATCTTCATGTAGCAGAATAACCATTTTGAGAAACATAGGGGGACATCCTAATGGTTCCAAGATCTGCCACAGGCCTTTTCTGCTCACAGTGTCAAAAGCTTTGGTAAGATCAATGAAAGTTACATAGAGCCCCTTGTTCTGTTCTCTATACTTCTCTTGCAGTTGTCTGAGAACAAATACCATGTCTGTGGTACTTCTATTGGCTTCAAAACCACACTGACCTTCACGTAGAAGTTCTTCTGTGATAGCTGGTACTAATCTGTTCAATAGTATTCTTGGGAGGATTCTTCCAGCAATGGAGAGCAGAGTTACACCTGGGTAGTTTGAGCAGTCTGACTTTACTCCTTTTTTCTTGTACAGGGTGATGATGGTTGCATTACGGAGATCTGGTGGTAGCTCACCTTGTTCCCAACAGCGCACAACTAGCTCATGGAATTTAGCATGGAGTGCTTGACCTCCATGCTTCCAGATTTCGGGTGGGATTCTGTTGACCTCAGCTGCCTTGCCAGTTTTCACCTGCTGAATGGCCTGAAGAGTCTCTCCCATGGTAGGGGCTATAGCCAATTAGTTTTTCACCGGTTGCTGAGAGACGGGTTGGATTCCTGAGCCTCGGACTGCACGGCTGGCACTGAAGAGAGTTCGAAAGTGTTCAGACCATCGATTCAGGATGGAGATTTTATCTGTGAGAAGCGTTTGGCCATCTGCACTGAGTAGGGGGCTTTGAACCTGGTGTGTGGGTCCATACACTGCTTTCAGAGCCTCACAGAATCCTCTGTGGTCACGCAAATCTGCACAGAGTTGAGTCTTTTCTGCTCGGTTGAGCCACCACTTGTTCTGGATGTCTCAAAGTTTCTGTTGGAGTTTACCGCGCGCAAGACGAAAGGCTGCTTTTCTTACATGACAAGATGGCTGAGCGAGGTGCGCTTGGTGAGCAGACCTCCTCTTTGTCAGCAATTCCTGAACCCCCTGATTGTTTTCATCAAACCAGTCTACTTTTCTTTGAGGAGAACTCTAAGGATTCTTCGGAGGACTGCGGGATGCTGTTTTAAATACGTTGCCAAAGCGCTTCAGGAGAAGAGTCTATGGGATGGTCTTCAAGCCTAGTCTGAAGGTTTGCCTTGAAGCTGTCTCTCACTGCAGCTGTTTGAAGATCATTAACTTTGAGCCTCCTTCTCGGAATGCCGCCCCTCTTAGGTTTGGGCTTAAAGTGGAGGTTAAGTTCACAACGCATAAGGCAGTGGTCTGTTTGACATCCTGCACTAGGCATCACTCGGGTGCAACAGACATTGTGAACGTTTCTCTGGCACACTAAGCCAGTCAGTGAGGTGCCTGTGTTTAGATTGAGGATGCATCCAGGTTGTCTTCAGGCTGTCTTTCTGCTGGAAAATAGTGTTGGTGATGGTAAGCGGCTGCACTACACAAAACTCTAGCAAGAGGTGTCCGTTGTCATTGCAGCTTCCAACACCATTGCCTAGTACTCCTTTCCAGGCTTCAAAGTTCTTACCTACTCGGGCGTTGAAGTCACCAAGGATTATGATCTTATCAGCTGCAGGAACCTGTCAAGTGAGGCGGCACAGATCGGTGTAAAATTTGTCTTTTTGTGCAGGGTCAGCTTGCAGAGTTGGGGCACATGCGCTGAAGAGAACAACACGTGGCTTGCTGTGTAGTGGGAGGCGTAAGGAGATAATGCAATCGGAATGACCCGTCGGCAAATTTCAAGTTTAGAGGCGATGGAGTTTTTAATCATGAAGCCAGCTCCAGAAAGATGACTTTTGGTTTTGGATCCGCCTGACCAATAGAGTGCATAGCCAGCACCATGTTCTTTGAGTCTACCTTCCGCATGAAGGCGAACTTCACTGAGAGCAGCAATGTCGATGTTAAGTCGTGACAGTTCGTGGGCAATTAGAGCAGGACGCTCAGGACGCCCACTGCCTGCTGTAGCAAGCATGGATCTGATGTTCCAACATGCGAGTGTCAATCCGGATGCACCTTTGCAGGCAGGTGTATGCCTTTGTCTCTTTGTCTTTGATCAACCGCAACAGAAGATGCCCATTGGCCGGGGCTAGCAAACCAGGTGGAGGGGGAGATGAACTTTGGTTAAGCCACCTTTTCTAGGCCTTCCTCCGTGTGGAGCAAGCAGTGCTCTCCTTGAAGAAGGCTGCTTGGTCATTCAGGATGTTACCAAACAAGACTGTCGTCTCCTGGGTCAGTCTCAAGCGACCAACGTCCTGAACCGCCTGTGTGCAGGGTTGGGTCTGCGGCTTCCAGTGCACCTTTTCACCTGCCAGCTTGTCCCCTGCCTGTCGCTACAGGGCTGTGCAATGTGAGTAAACCCCTTGGGCCTGCGCAGTGGATTGTTCAGGTGAGGCACAGCGTGCACAGAACTGGAGCCACCCTTTACACCTAAGGTTTATCTGCCAGGGCCTAGCGAGCTTGGATGGTGACAGCAAAGTCCTCAGGTCATAGGTTTGGTTAGAGTATCCTTCTCTCAGATGGATGGCCTTACAAGGCTAAATGATCTCCATCAGCTCAGGTTTGGAGTTAGAGTTGTCCTTCTCTGAGGATGGCTGCCCGAAGGCTAGTAAGCCCATCCTGCCCATGGACACACTTTGTCTGACCCTTCAGCTGAGACCTGTCTGGCTTGGGAGACCCTACCGGAGGCATATGCCACCACCAGCATAGCTCTCAACCTCACAAGGGCACACAAGCTCTTTCCCCACAACAAAGGGATGTCCATGAAAGAGATGCAGTAACACGAAAGCAACATCCAAAACAAATGCTCAGCTAAAAGAACAGAACAGAAATGACTGATAGGCACAGACAGAGGGCAGGGGGTGCCCTCCAATAGCTTTCACTACCTCTGTTCACTGAGATGTTTCCTACTTCCCCACATCCTTCAGCCCTGACTCTCCAACCCCCCTGTGGTAGGTGTCTGCTATAAACTAAACTCACCATCAGGTTCCCAGTTGGCATCTCCTCTGCAGTACCTCCCCACTGGGCACAGCTTGCAGGCACCGTGGGCCAATGCCCCCTCCACAGTGTTCAGTGTCCCCTCGGGGCATGGCAGGGGGACAGCAGTCTGAACTGGACAGTAGTAACCTGTACATTGGGAGAGGGAAGTGAGACACTGCTCAAAAGAGAAAGGAGAAGAGATGGACACACTGAGCTTGCTCCAAGGGCAAATACCCCATCCCCTGGAGTGAGCCAGCACCAGGATTTGTGCAGGCATCAGTACCTCTTCTCATTGCTGCACAACTGTGTTGCTCACCTCTGGGGCAACTCAGTGGCTCAACAGTGGCTGCATTGCTGCAGGCCATACCAGCAGGGCAAGGCAGGCAGGCACTAGACCCAGGCACAGGGCTGAATGTGCCAGGCTCACAGGGCAGCTCAAGCACAGCGCCTGCAGGACAGTAGAAGCCGCTGGGACATCTGTATCCATGAATCCCATCAGAAGGGCAGGGAGCAGAGTTTCCCTCCAGGCAAACGTACCTGTAGAGACAGAATTCAGACCTGAAACAATGAGCTCACAGCCCTACGCTGAAGCAATAGATGCAGGAGGCAATAATCAAGAACCAAGTAGAAAGAACCACAGTAGAATCATGGAATGGTTTGGGTTGGAAGGGACCTTCAAAGCTCATCCAGTTCCAACCCCTGCAATGAACAGGGACACCCTCCACTAGAGCAGGTTGCATAAGAAACACCCCTTGAAAATCCAGGTTATTTCAGTTCTGCTAAAACCAGTGAAATAACTTCAAAGATTCTAAGACAAATCCTGCTATTTTGCCCCAGGAAGTGAATGTCTGCCCATACCCTGCGTTACATGGCGAGGTCTGGGCTGGATCAGACAGTCCTGCCCCACTGCAGTAGCGTCCAGCTGGGCACGGCTGGCACTGCCCCTCTGCCTCCAGCCCCACCATGCTGGAGAAGGAGCCAGGAGGACAGGGCACGGGATATTCTGTACCACTGGGACAGAAGTGCCCTGCAGGACAGATGTCATTCCCAGGCAGCCCAAGGCTAGAAGATTCCACCTGCATCAATAAAACAGAGGAAAGAAGTGTTACTGACAGACTTGGCACCATGTACTACAGACACAGGTTCTGGAAAGAGCACAGAGGAGCAGAGTCATAATATCCCAGATTGGTTTGGGTTAGAAAGGACCTTAAAGCTCATCCAGTGCCAATCCCTGCCATGGGCAGGGACACCTTCCACTCCAAGCCCCTGTGTCCAACCTGGCCTTGAACACTGCCAGGGATGGGGCAGCCACAGCTTCTCTGGGCACCCTGTGCCAGCGCCTCAGCACCCTCACAGGGAAGAACTTCTTCCTTAGATCTGACCTGAACTTGCCCTGTTTAAGTTTGAACCCATCACCCCTTGTCCTATCGCTACAGTTCTTGATGCAGATTCTCTCCCCAGCATCCTTGTAGTCCCCTTCAGACATTGGAAGCTGCTCTGAGGTCTCCACGCAGCTTCTCTCCTCCAGGCTGAACAGCCCCAGTGTTCTCAGCCTGTCTCCATACAGGATGTGCTGCAGCCCCTGAGCATCCTCGTGGCCTCCTCTGGCCTTGCTCCAACAGCTCCATGTCCTTCTGATGTTGAGGTCCTACAAGTCTGCTGCTACTGGAACTAAACAAAGACCACAGCTGGCACTGGCTGCTGAGATGTGGCTATCCCATCCCTGTGTCATCTCCTGGAGGAGGTATTAGACAGGACACTCCAGTGCAAGCTACACAGGGGCCTGAGCAGAGTTTATTTGTGGGCAGCAACATATTTCAGCAGACGTCAAGAGCAGCAGCATGTCACTGCATCTGAGGAGCATTCAAGGGCAGCAGTAAAAGGCATAAGCAACCCCATAGAGAACAGTAATACTTGGAAAACATTGCACCAGAAGCTACAGGTCCCCATGTCACTGGGTTTACTGTGCTGCTGCCTGCCACTCACTCACCCTGGGTTTGAATGGGGCTGGGCTGATGGCTCCCCTGGCACAATGATAACCCGAATAGCAAAATCCAGATGGCTGTGACAGGCCTGGTGCTGAGCAATACATGCCTGCAAGGAGCAGAAAAGCAATCTCAGTGTGAGGGCCTGCACAGAAGATCAGTGGAGGAGTCAATAGCATGAAGGGAGAAGTTTTCCTCATCCTTCTTCCCATGTATGCCCCTGCATTGCTTGTGCCAAGTCCTTGCTCACCGGCGGGGCAGGGCTCACAGTCAGACTCGTTGGTGGCTCCACTCCTGGGGCCAAAGGTGCCCTTTGGACATGGGTGCTCCAAACCGGAGTTGGTACCGGGCAGGCAGAAGTACCCAGCAGGACACAGCTCAGGAGTATGTGCTCCAGAACCTAGGACACAAGCACAGCATCTTGCTCTGGGGATACTACAGGAGGTGACAGGAGCTGCCTGTGGCTTCAGGAGCACGATCCCATCTAGGGAGCTGTGCAGCCCCATTCTGTGTGGTTCATCTTGTTGCATGCATGAGCAGTCACACAGTGAGAGCCTCACAACTGGTATTTTCCTGGCCATGGAGTTTCTTTCCCCAAATAGGAGAAAGATTTGGCTTCAGCCTACTTGTTCACCCAACAACCCCATGGGCTTTGAAATGGGTTTTGCCTCCCATTCTTGGCAGAAATTGCTGCCCCTGCATGTCCAGTCCAAGCCACACTGTCTTAGTAGAACCTTAACGGAAGAAAGGCAGCATTCAGAATCCCTTTCATTGTCTGTGTCACTAACAGGAAGATTCAGCCCTTAATGACACGGAAACCCTTTTACCACAATACAGAGCTCCCCCTTTACACTCCTCACAGGAGAGTCCTGCTGGGCAGAGGTCATAAAGCCCTTCCTCTCCTGTGACTGCTATGTCCCATTCTCACAGAGTATAAACGCAGATCCCATCGGGCAGTAAAAGCCCTGTGGGCAGTGATGGGGGTAACCGAAGTCTGGCCAAGGGTGCAGTTATAGCCTGTCCTTCAGAACTGGTTTTGCCCAGCTCTGCAACGACAAAAGCAAAGCCTTTCCTTTTCCTATGCGAGATCAAAGACAATGGAAACCCTCGGCTCTTGAAATCACCATCTCCTCCATCATGCACCTGTAACACATGTCAGAAAGCACCGACTCTCTGAAGTTCAGCCTCAGACAAAGGACATCTTATTGTGTGGGAAAGTAAGCTCTGAATTATCTGCCTGGTTTAACATAGGCTTCCAAATCAGTGCTTAGCTGTGACTCTGATGCTCTCAGTTGTGGTTCCAGCTCTGCTACAAGCTTTGTGTTAGCTCAGTCAAGTCATTTCCTTCCTGTTGCTTCAATTCCTCACCTGAGAAAGATAAAGGCTCTTTGTCTCACAGAAGGTGATGGGTGAAACTCTTACTGTCAGCGTGACCACAGACATTGCAGTGCTGGGTGGGGAGCACATAAACATCTTGGACAGCCAGACGGTGAGACCATCTGAGAAGCTGCAGAAACCCTGGCTGTTAGCCAGCACCAAGTGCCTGTTTGCTGAACTATTTTGTTTTCCTCAGGCCAAAGACACAATAGACATCTAGAAGAGGTGGCTGAGCCAAGGGAGAAAGGTGTGATACCAAGCAAGAAATGTTACGGGTGACCTGAGACTGCTACCGGGATCTCAACACAAGTTTTGGAAGACAAGTGACTTGGGGCATTTATACTGGTGTACATGCTGCAGAAACTGCTGCTAACCAAAGGCGACGTGTGGCACTAACCAAGTTTCTTCTCCTGTATCTGCTAAGCATGAGCTTGTAAGAATAAAGCTGCAGTGGGTGTCTATCTTGGCTCACATAGTGTAACTCACCACTGCAGAAGTACCCAGCTGGGCAGGGCTGACAGTCTGCAGGCTGCCATTTCCCACTGTCAGAGTTGAAGCTTCCAGGGCTGCAAGGGATTGGGGATTCAGAGCCTTCAGGACAGTAGAAGCCAGGGGGGCAGTGCTCCTGATCTGGCTGCGTGGCTCCATGGTGACAGAAATACCCAGCGGAACACGTTCCTGCGAGGGAGAAAAGCTCCTGCATTAGGTTTAAGCAATGAGAAAACATCGAGAAATCCAATCCTGGGAGACAGGAAAGATGTCAGATGCACGCAATACACACCAGAAACACTGGCCAGGCCTTCTCCTCGGCAGAACCTCCCCGCAGGGCAGGGCACGCAGGCGTTACCATAAACCATCCCAGCCTGAGGTAGAAAGGTGCCAGTGGGACACGGCTCTGGCTTGCTGCTGCCTGGTGGGCAGTAATGTCCTGCTGGGCAAAGGCTGCCTGTCTCATCATGGACAGGATTGGGGACTCGGGCCCCTGAAGTGCAGTAATACCCAGGCAAACAAGGACCACTTGGGGACGAGAGTCCTAAAGACAAGGAGCATAAAACATAAGCCAGTGGCATGATGTAAATCACAGCTTCTGGACTAAACATCCCAGCCAAACCTTGTCAGCACAATGATTGCAGAGTCTGCTGGTCCCTTAAAAAGCTCAGTCCAGGGTCTCCGTATTCACTTACCAGGTAGCTAAAGGCCTAAAGAGCTTTCTAGATCACCTTCACAGACCGGGCTGCTTGGTCTATCCACTAAGAGGCAACCAAAAACTAATGAGTCCTAGAACCCAAGCTGCTTGGTTTGTGGTTTCACCATCTTTGCTTGACCAGAGGCACCTTAATCTGCCTCTTTCATTCAGCTTACAAAAGACTGCAAAAATCTTGGACATGATCACAAAGAATCTCTACTCAAGGGGTCCCAGGGTTCACTATAAATGCTACTTCAAAGCCACATAAACCGCACACAGAAGAACACCCACTGGAGAAACTTTATGGCTCTGCTCCACACAGATCAGCCTAGGATTCTATTTAATCCATAGGCGATTCCTACCTGCACTGGCACAAAACATGCCTCCAGGGCAAGGCTTGCATTCCCTGGGATTTTCCAGCCCAGTCTGGTTGCTGTAGGTGCCCTCTGGGCACGGGTATTGATTGGCAGCTTTTGTTCCTGGCAGGCAGTAGTATCCGGCTGCGCATTCTACTGCTTTGACCACACCATGTGGGAAGTTCTTCTGGAGATCACCTGGATGGGCTTCTAGGGCACAGAACCTGCCCAAAAAAGCCCAAGTCTTGCCTCAGGCCACGCTCTTCCCTCTGTCCTGCCAGAGGCCAAGAAACTTGTGCACAACGGTGACAATCTAAGACTCCACAATAAAAGGAAAGTCAATTACATGGAAGGAAGCAAATGGAGAACTAAGATGCAAGCCGTCAGGAGCATTTTGTCCATCCCAGCAGACAGAGCTCTCAGGATGGGTTTTCTGTGGTTCACAGATTGTGGTACAGAAAAAAGACACAATAAAGGCAAAGGTGATAACAAACAAGAAAACCAGCCCTGCGTATCAAAGGATGCAACACACAGAGCAGTCTAAGGCAGAGGGAAATGCACATGCTAATTCCTAAGGAAAGCATCAAGAGGAAGGAGAGAATCCTCTTTACTTACATTCCTGCTGGGCATGTTTCACACTGGCTTTTCCCAGCCTGATCCTGGTATTTTCCAGAGGGACAGGGTATGGGCTCCGGGCTGCCAGTGGGGCAATAGTGACCCACAGGACACAAATAGACTAGGAACAAAGAAAGAAACACACTTCTAATGTCACTGCTCTGCTTATGTGCTGCACAGCTGTATAGTGCCATGAGAGGAAGCATCACCACACACCTAGAACTGGAAGATTTAATGTGATACAAGATCTTTATAAAGCTATTCTGCACTGCCACATGGTTCAATAATTTCCTCTTCAGAGCCTCATGGATGTTTTTAATCCATCAGAATTTGAGTTACACTTATGCTAATATCACTCTTATGAAAGGGAGAATAGACAGCTGCTTATAAGTTTTCTTGCTCTCTTTCTAGCGAAGGTGAAAATAGCCCATGGAACAAACTCCTCCTGGGATATTGTTTTCAGCTTGGTTTTTGCCTTGGTAAGATCCCCTCCATTTCCTACTATATTTACACGCAATTTACACTCCACTAAACCTCTGCTGCAAACATGTTTTAATCTAAAGGACTAGTCATTTCGAAACGTGACTTGCAAGCGTAACTGAGGTCAGATTTTAAGCACTGTGACTCCTGTAGGTAAAGAACGACCCTAAGTTTTCCTACCTGAATGCTGGGCTGACACAGAGCCCTCTGGGCAAAACCATCCTTCTTTACACAAGCCCTCTGGGGAGCTCTGGCCATGCTGAGAGCAGAACCACCCTGGGGAGCAGGCCTGGCAATCCTGTGCTGACCGGCCCCCATCATGAGCCAAAAAGGAGCCTGGAAAGAAAAAGCCATCAAAAGCACATCCCCGTGTCATCCTAGACTAAAGGAGAGAAGCAGGAGCTGCTCACACAGCAACTACACCAGCCTCAGAAACCTCTTGCAGAAGACACCAAGAGGACGCTGGCAAGGAAGGAATCCAAAGGGAGTACAGTCCCTTTGGAGAACAGATGACAGGTTGGTCCTGAGTGCTGGCTGGGCTGAATTCCTCCTTATTTCTGGTCTGGATTGAGCAGTGCAACTGCTTGTTTAATGTAACAGGAAAGAAACAAGCATTCCACAGTCTTTCTCCTTCAACTTAATCATCTGTGTCATGAATGGTGATGTTAAAGGACAGCTCTTGATGTGCACAGAGGGTGGCAGTTGTGTGCTGGGCTGTGTGACCTCTCCTTCAGCATCGTGTAGGCCACAGGCTGAGGCTCCTGGGGCAGATTTGCAACTACTCTCTGAGTGCACATTTACAACTGCTGTTCCCAATACAACAGCACTGGATTAGAGGCTGAGCTTTGTGCTGATAGCAGCTGTCCCCTGGGGAAATAAAGGGGCTGCAGGACAGTGGTATAGCTTCGGGGTCAGCAGTGCACTGGGAAGAGAAATGGTCCCATCAAACCTACCTGGAGGACAAGGAGATGGAGAAGAACTCCCTGAAGGGCAGAAGTGGCCTCGAGGACAAATGTTCCCTCCTGCTCCATCCATGGGGTTTGGGAGCATTGAGCCCCCTGTACAGTAGAAGCCAGCTTCACAGGGACCTGATGGAGCCGAGAGCTCTGCTGTTGCACAGTAAGAACCTGATGCAGGGGCAGAAGCAAGGCTGTAGTCTAAGAGAGCTCAGAACCAGTCCCAGCACAAGACTGGGATTGCCTACTGCTCTTGGCAAAAGGAAGAACAGCACAGATGGGCAAAACCCCATTTTTGCAGGAAGCAAAAAGACTTCTCCTACCTGGGGTGCAGGGAAGAGGAAGAAAGGACCCAGCAGGACAAAAGGTTCCTGCTTGGCACAAGCCAAGAGATCCAAAAGCTGCAGCTGCCATGCCTGCTAATGGAAAAGACATAGACTGAGTTGAAACAGAAGAATTGAGAGTACTTAAACAGCTCAGGAAAACAGAACTAGAGCACTGAATGAAGGAAAGGAAACAGGAAAGTAATCCACCCTGAACTGGCTGGACCCTACAGGTGACTCTGTAATGCCACCTTCTCAATAATAACAGCCATCATGCTCTACCATTCCCCTTTGTACCAGAATGATCGCCAAGAAACACTGGTTTGCTTGATGTGGATCCAGGTGGACAAAACCATCCAGGCATGCACAGTCCATCTGGTCTTGTTAAGCCTGGCTTGGAACAGACCCTTCCAGGAGGACACAGCTGGCACTTGGAAGTATCCCAGATATTTAAAGCTTCACTGTAGGTTCCAGGGGGACAGGGATATTGTGTGGCAAATTCTGTATTCCTGGGGCAATAGTGACCTAGGGAAGAAGAGAGAGGTTTCATAAATGTTAACATGTGCTGAAGAATCACCAATCTAGACACAGCATTCTCCTCATCTGAGAAGGACTGAACCCAAGCTTCTCAGTTTTAATGAGAAGATCTCGAAGTGTATGATAAAGGTCAAAGCTGATGCTCTGTTTACCATTTACCTTGTTCAGACAGGAGCTGAATCCCAAAGAGCTTAAGTGCTTTGACCAAAGACATCTGCTGCACCATGCAACCAAGTCCAAGGACAAATTCACTCCAAATAGCTGTCAGGACATCTGCTAATCCCACATTATCCAATCCCAAACTATCCCAGGATGAGTGGGTAGAACGACCAGACCCACCTGCAGGGCAGTCAGTGTAGTTCGTGGAAGCAGACATGCAGTAAAAGCCTTCTGGGCACTCCAGACACTGTGCCATGCTCCAGGATGGGCTGTAACTCCCCGCAGGGCACGGCTGGGCTCTGCTGCTCCCCACCTCACAGTAGTGTCCCGGTGGACATGGTCCTCCTCTGACGGTTGTCTTGCAAGAAGAACACCCCAGTTACAAATCTACCAGCTGAGGGGTGGCCCTTGCAAAGTGATTTAGGTCAGATTCTTATGCTGATGAGAACTAGACGTGGCGTTGAAAGCCTGTGCTCATCCCTCGGGCTGCACGCCTATTCCTTTTCCAAAAGGAGGGATCAGAATTGTGCCCATAACAAATCTTGCTGGGACGGCCATTTGGAAGATGGCATCACCCTTTTGTCATTCATCGTCTGCAGAGACCTGCGGCATAACCCAGTGTTTGCTGAGTTATCACCTTTAAAGATTCTCACTGGATTTTGCCTAGGAGGAGGGCCGACAGATGCAGTGTTCTCGTCAAACTCATGCACTCCTAACCTCTGGAATTCTAATCTGATACAGCACTCCACTCTGCTTTGCAGCATCAATATGCAAATACTGAGTTCTTTTTGGTCAGCTCTTAGATGTAAAAGCTGAAAGAAGGCCAACTGCCCCTTTTGCTATCAAGAAACCAGATGCACCGATGCATCCAATACACAACGTCATGTAGTTAAGGGACAGTTCAACCAGGGGCAGAAGAACTAAGGTGACATTATGGTCTTCAGGTCCACAGATACATTTTACACTATTCACAGTACAAGCACAGCTTACCCTGGCAGGCTTAGGAGAAATGGCTCCTCCACTGCAGTAAAACCCAGCCTCACATAATCCAGTTGGAGAAACAAGCCCAGTCCCATCACAGAAATACCCTGAAATGAAGAGGGACCACAAAAGGACCATAATGATATTGGTCACACGAGACAGACAAACAGCAAGTATGTAATGAGGAAATAATCACTGAAGCATCATGTTTGATGGCACTGACATCTATTCTCCTGGAGATGCTGTCGCTGAGAATAGCTGCAAGCACAGAGCTTACATGCCTGAACAAACAGCACTCCTTGTATCATCTACAAGTGGTTGGAACTGGATGATCTTCAGGTCCTTTCCAACCCAAACCATTCTGTGATTCTATGGCTTTATGATCTTCAAGTACAAAACCACCTAGAGAAAAGGTGGAAAGGGAAGCTTGCAGTGCAGATTCAGTCCCTCTATGCTCTACCCTGTATCTCTCTCCAAGAAAGCAGTTGTTCACGATTGCCTGCTCTAGAACCACAAAGTGTCTTGGGAGCCCTAGAAATGCCAGTGCTTGGCTAGAATCTCATTCATCCTTTCTTTTGGTATTGTACCTGCATCACATAGGAGACAGTCCTTGATCCTAGTATTCCCAGTTGAGTTGCTGTAATAACCAGGAGGACATGGCTGTGGAAAGGCAGACCCCATAGGACAGTAAGTCCCCTCTGGGCATGTGTCCCCCAGAAGACCGTCTGTAGGTGTTGGAATAGAAACACCTCCTCTGCAGTAGAACCCAGCCAGACAAGGTCCTGTAACATGGGACTGCCCCACAAGTGCACAGTAGTGCCCTGAGAAAGCAATGCAATGCCATTAGTAGGGGCAGGAAAACACCCCAGATACTCCAGAGAGCAAGCTACACAAGTCATCCCTTAAGCTCAAGAACATTCCCATTTTCATGCATTCTCCTGTCATATTGAGATGTCCTTATTTGCTGCTTGCCTGGGTCACAGGGGGTGCAGTGAGACTTCAGGCTGCTTCCAGTTTGGGGGTTGTAAGTCCCCTTTGGACATGGGAACTGAGAGGCAGAAGCAGTACTTGGAGGGCAGTAGTAGCCAGCTGGACATTCATTCTCCATAAAGGAAGAGGAATTTTGGGGGCAGAAGAACCTAGTGCAAAGAGACATTAAAAAAAAAGAGAAGAAATAAGACATTTTCTAGCAACATCCTATCCACAAATACCTGAATAACAACTTAGTGGTGGGACTACTAGTCTAATGTGGTGTATTGACCACAAGAGACTTACTTATGCATATTTTACTACATTTTGAGTTGTTTCCTCCTCTGCCAAATTGATGGCATAATTGCAAAAGCCACAGAGACATCATTTCCTTAACTTGAGTCACAACACATCCAGGCTGTGATTCATCAACTTGTAAAAGTTAATCAAGGTCAAATCCAGGCAGTAATTGGAGATGAATCCCCACAGGAAAAAGCCAGACTCAGCATCAGGTGATACCCAAGATCCCCTTCCCCCTCAACAGGCTTGTTGCCAAGAGAACAGTCTCTCACTTTAGACATGGAAAAGTTTTACGGTGCGAGTGGTTTCCTTGCTCCAAATAACTTCCTGATCTAAATTCCAGGGTAGTTGTACCTGGATTTAGGACTTTGCCTGATCCCACAATCAGCTGTAGTGTGGTTAAACAGAGCTCTGCTTCCTCACAGAGACAAGGGGTAAAAGAACTCATTTTCCCACCACACACCTCTCCATGATGACCGGATAAACGATTATTTCTAATAGTCCCTTACACCTAAAACGTGCGAGTAAGGGACTCACACATGTAGGGGATTCAGTGTCTCACCCTTACCCTTTAGGACAGGGGAGGCAGCTGCCTTGCCTTGGTGAAGGGTTATAGGACCCTGCTGGACAAGCAAAAGGAAGAGCTGTGCCCTTGGGGCAGAAATACCCTGGAAAACAAAGAACAGACCAGAATCAGCAGCCTTTGGAACGTCAAAGACAAGCCAGATGTTTAAGCAGGACATTGACTCACCCTGGGGACACGGCTGTGACTTCTCACCAGAGACACAGTATTCCCCCTCCGGGCAAGCATGGCACGCCTCTCCATGGGTGTGTGGCGTGTAGGAGCCTGGGGGGCATGGAGCTGGACTGCTGGATCCAAGAGGACAGAAGTGACTGACTGGACACGGAGCTCCTGAGAGGCCATCAGTGGGAGCTGAGGACTGGGCCCCAGAGATGCAGTAGTACCTGCAGCCAGGAAAACATCCTTCATTTCCACAAGGCTAAGAAGAGCCCTTGTAGGCCTCCTCTTCTTACAACACAGCACGTAAATGTGTGTGCTCTTCTACTCACCCTGGGCTGCAGGGTCCTGAGGGGGCTCTCTGCCCTGAGCTATTGCAGTAATATCCCCCAGGGCAAGGCTGGCACTCCTGCAAGCTCCTGCTGCCTTCACCACCAGCCCACGTGCCAGGAGGGCACTGCAATGGAAGCGGGGCACCTGGCAAAATACATTGCACTGGAGTGAGGGAACACCACCTCATGCTTTCTGTGACTGTTGAACAGCTCTGCTTTAGCAAAGCACTTTACCTTCAGGACAATAATGACCAGGAGGACAAGGAAGTCCTGATTCTCCATCTTGGGGGGTTCTTATTCGAGCACCACTTTTGCACCAAAACCCCTCAGCACAATCTCCTAGAAAACAGAATAACTGATACAAAATACATGAATCTATTAAAGGATATCAGGAAGTTCTTGACAAGCAAATGGGACAGTTCACCCAAGCTGACATCAGCACCCTAGAGTCCTAACACCAGTCTGTCAGACCCTGCCATGACTCTTAACAACACTGAATATACTCAGGAGAGCAGCAATATACCTGTTGGGGCAGCGAGCCCAGAGAATTCACAGTATTTTCCTGGTGGGCACATCTGGCATTCTGTAATTGCTTTCAGTTTTTGCCTTGGTCCAAAGGTTCCTGCAGGGCAGCTGTACTGAGCGCTGCTGTTTGTTCCTGCTGGGCAGTAAAACCCTCGTGGGCATGGGTAAAGGGTAAAATCAATAAGTGGCCCCTGCTGGTTGTCACAGTAATAGCCTGCAGAGGAAAGAAAGCTACATTAGGAGATAGTTACTGGGAGACAGTAGCTATTGAGGCGCTGCTCATTAGCAGAGAACAGGTTCTCCCAGGCACACGCATCTGAATTGCTTTAACCTCTAGTGGCCTTTTCACACAAAGCCAGAACTTGCTCTTCTCCAAGTCAAGAGAGGGAAACCACCAAGATAGGCAGCAAGTCTCTAAACCTGCACCCATAGGAAGGCTCAGGAGTCAAAAGTAAGCAGCCATCTCTTGTATGATGCATGGAATACCAACTGGATACCGTGAAAACAGAACTCCTGTTTTCTGGATGCCTGCACAGGCTACAGCATCTTCTTGACTTATGGCAGATCTCCCAGCAGGGGAATGGCTTTTCCACCTTTGGCTTTTCCTCTCTAAACCACTGACTCACACATTCCTTTGAACCTGTCCAATACACACAAACGCACTTTCCTTTGAGCATGTCAGACTCTCAATCTGTTTATCCATGACTTACCTTCCCAGCACTCTCCGGTCGGAGCAGTGAGGCCAGGTTCCTCACAATAGAAGCCAGAGGGGCAAGGCTGGCACTCAGAAAGCATTCTCCTCCCCTGGAGGCTGGAAAAGGTGCCAGCAGGGCAGAGCTTGGGTACTGCTGATGCTGCAGCTGCGAGAACAGAAGCAAGACAGAGAGAAACAAGCAGTGAAAGATGAAGGAGGTCGTTGCTGCATTCAGGGCTCGGATGAACGTGCAGCAGCATGGAAACAGGATCAGGGAAGCCATGATTTTCATGCAGAGCTCAAACAGTGCTGCATGGGAGAGGACTTACATTAGCAGCTTCATTTAACAAAGGAAAATGAGCTGCAGCTGATTACAATAGAAAGATGAAGGAGTTTAGGTGTTGAGACAAATCTATCACTCCACACTTTCAAAGAACAGGCCAGGGGGAAAACTAGGGGAATCAGAGTCTTTAGGCACTAGCAAGTTGGCCACTATCCTCCCAAAATCACCCCCAGTGTTTCAGATGTTGCATGACAGGAAATTTTGTGTATTTCAGACATCATGTGACATGAATGTTTTAGTCCTGATGGATGCTGGATACCTACTGCAGTAAGTGCCCCCAGGGCAGATGTTCCCAGTCATGCCATCTGTTGGGTTAGGGATTGTTGCTCCAGCTTTACAGTAAAAGCCAGCAGTACATTCCCCACTGGGCACAGACAGACCTGGAAGACAGAGGGGATAATGGCACTCAAAGCACTAAGATCAAGGAAGGAAAGCAGGAAAAACAATCACTCGAAGTATCCCTCTGGAAGACACCAAAGGTATCTCACAAGCACCACCACAGCTCTACAGAAATACTAGGATAAAATCAGCTCCTGTTTAACACATGGAAGGAATACAGAAAGGACAGAAAAGGAGCAGGAGAAAATGAAGCAGCATTTTGTCTGTATCCCAGCATCTGCAGGCTCTGCAGGTGCACAGAATACAGGGAATTCTGACAGGAGATCCTGATACTCCATGTCTATGAACCTACAGTGATCTGTGTTCCTACTGGTCCTCTGAAGATGGCCATGGAGGCAGTGACTCACTTGAAGACACACAGCAAATTCTGGGCAAAACCAGGTTTACTACCCAGAAACAAAGCTAGCTTTAGGGTCCTCTAATGAGTTCTGAAATAACAAACATTTCCCTGCCCACACAATGCCTTTATTTTAACTCCTTTCAAACCAGACCACTCCTGTTCTCCAAATACACAAACCTGAGGCATTGCAGTAAAAGCCTGGAGGACAAGCTAGTGGCTCTGGGCTTCCTTTGGGGCAATAGAAACCAGCTGTGCACTTCCCTCCAGTGGCAGTGGCTGGACAGAGGCAGTTGGCATTGGTGTAGTTATCCAGATCAAAAGGCCGTGAGGTCCAAGCAGCTGAGATGCAAAACCAACCTGAGAACAAAAAACACGACTGAGAAGCTCTAGCAATGACAGAGCCCCAGGAATTCTCACGAATAACCCATCCTGGATGGGTTTGCTGCAGGACACACGCACCAGCCTCCCAAAACTATGCTGTCCCCAAGTGCTGGGCAATGCAAGAGCCACAGAGATCCAGTCTCACCTGCATCACACATGCCTGAGGCAGCTGTCAAGTTCTCCTTCCCACAGTAGTGCCCAGGAGGACACGGCAAGCAGCTATCCAAGCTCTGTGTCATGGGATCAGGGTTATAGTAGCCCCGCGGACAGGGGAACTCAGTAGCAAACCTGGTTCCTTTGGAATAAAAAGAGCAGATAGCTTTATGGACTATAAATACTATCTTGGCTACCAGTCCTGCTGTATCACTTCATGTGGCATCCTATGGTTCAAGGTCATCTTTGCCAATTTATGTCACTGCTGACCTTCGCAGTGCACAGCTTGCCCTTCACGGCCAAGCAGAAAGTGCTGTTTGGTTTGCCTTTAATGCTCAAACAACAGCCATATCTGTGGTTTCCAGGGCTGGGGTTTCTTTCTGTGAAGAACCAGACCGACATTTAAACCTTTGGTCCACAGAGACGATTTCTTGGCCCATGGATTGCCTTGTCCCATGGATTGCCTTGTCCCCTGGACCCATCTCACCTCTGGGGCAGTAAAAGCCAGCTGGGCAAGGGTTTGTACTGTAGCTGGTGGTGTTTTCTGGGCAGTAGTAGCCTGCAGCACAAGGGAAGCATGCAGCTTGTCTGGTGAGGTTGTTGTAAGTCCCTGCAAGGCAGGGCAAGGGAAAGCTGCTTCCTT
Source organism: Psittacus erithacus (assembly GCA_009867235.2). NCBI lineage: Eukaryota > Metazoa > Chordata > Aves > Psittaciformes > Psittacidae > Psittacus > Psittacus erithacus. The sequence goes on along the minus strand of WYDI02027309.1, from coordinate 19,102 downwards.
CTGGGCAGAAGTGGCTCACAGGACAATGACCTCCTTTCTCCCACGTACCTAGAGCATAGAAAGCACAAAAACATGGCACGCAAAGGGAGCTGCTGAGGGAGGGACAATGCTAACAAAGGTCCACCAAGAAAGATGTTGTCTTCTCTGTGATCCCAGAAGACAGATCAACACAGTAACTAGAAGGACAGCCTCTGCCATCCCTGCATCATCATCTCATCACAGCAAATGGGTAAAAGTGAAGAAATCTGGTCCTGGGGTAAAGGTTGGACTTGATGATCTTAAAGGTCTTTTCCAACCTGACTGATTCTGTGATTCTGTGACCACAGTATCCCAGCTTTGGAATTGTTTAAAGCTATGCTACCATGCCTCTTCCAGCCTTGCTTCACAGGCGAAGCCACAACAAATCATATTTACCTAACAGATCAGCTTTCTAAACGCTCTGCTTCACATCTACCAGGACTTCTGGAGAACATGGAATTGACTATAAGAGATTTGTAACTCTTCCCTGGAAGTTCTTATTTCTGAGATGCAATAAAATGGCAAGGAGCAATCAGGTTACGTCCATTACAGTCACAACAGGAACTGCCTGGTGCCAAAGCCCTTAATTCTGGGACACACACAAATGAAGACACCAATGTTCACCCAGGGCAGCTCACCATGTGGTGATGGTGAGGAAGCTCCACTCAAGCAGTAGTAGCCTGCGGAGCAGGGTCCTGAGGGTGCTGTGAGGCCAGCAGAACTGCAGTAATAGCCAGATGGACACACTGTGCAGCTGGAGTCCTGCCTGTTGTAGAGCCTGGTGAGGGACACAAGCAGGCTTTCTGTTGGTAGGAGCACAAGTTCAGCAGTAGACCACTGACACCTACAGCTCTGGACAAGTGAAAGCACCCATGAGGCTTTTATGATCAATGCAAATACGTGTCTAATGAGCCTTGCAGAGTTGCACTTTGCTGCTTAAAGGACCAAGGAAAACAAAAAGGATAATACCGATGAGCATTAGCAGAACCAAGAAGACTACTTACCTGTCAGAGTAAGTGCCCACAGGGCATTGCTGGGGGATGCTTGTGCCAGCTGGGCAGAAGTGGCCAGGGGGGCATGGACCACCAGTGCTTGTGTTTGTGGCTCCATTAGGGTCTGGGACACTTGCTCCTACATGAGGGAGGTAAACCAAAGGTGTCCTGAATGACATGGGTGGCTATTCCTGCCTAAAGAAACATTTCCACAGCTGAAAGAAAAGAGCAGCTGATTGTTACTTAGGCCAATCTATAGTGGAATGGAATAACTAACAGCAAGTACCAGGGGGGATTGGAACCATTTGGATGGCTTAGTCCACCACAGACCTACTCCTCTAAAAGCTGAGATGTCAGGGAGGAGACAATGACCACACATAATACAATTGCATGTAAATCCCTGTATAGCTTTAACAATAGCTCACAAAATTCCTCCCTGGCATGTATCATCACTCTCCAGTGTACAGCCAGGAAAACCTACCCAGAAGAGAATAAACTCATCTGAGTTCCCACTGCTGCAACCAGGACTAAAAGTGACCCCAAATGCCCACCTTCCATGCTAAACCCAGAGTCATCTGTTTGTTGGAGGGCCAGTATGTACAGAAGCTATTTAAGTTATAGGGCAATAGTGAGAGCACCTATGGAGCCTGTCATCCACATCGCAAAGCATGGATCTGAATGCTGATGACAGCAGAGCTTGACCTGAAAGAGATCCCAAAGAAGGGATGAGCTGCCCAAACAAGTTACAACCAGAGAGCCAGGCCTCTAGGAAATCTGTATTTGTGTGGTTTTCAGCTCTCATCTCAGACTTTTCTTCATAATTCCAAGCACATAAGAACTTAGAAGTAAAGTACATGTCAGGATCCTTATGAAGTCACCCAAACTCAGGACCTGTGGTTCCATGAGAGGTATCAAGCACTAATCCTCAGCAGCATGGTTACAGCATGCAGTGCAGAGAACATTCAGTGCTGCTGAATATGGTGCAGGGGGACTGAATGACATTGCCACCATCTTCCTGCCTGTAGTCCTTTGTCCCTACAAATCCAAGCCCCTATTCTATGCGAACACCAGCTGCAAGCTGCCAGGAAACTTGCTCACAACAGTCAAATCCCTATGGTAATGACTTTCTTGAGTCTACTTCTTGTAGTTTTCCCCCAGGTCCTTCAAGCAGGCTCAGAAAGCAGGTATCTAACTAGAGAAACTTATGATGGGAGTGATGATAACCTTATCACATTGCTTTATTCCTCAGGACCATCCTGGCACTGTCTGCAATAAAAACCTGGGAGAGATTGCATAGAGAATGTACAAAACCTGATTCCTAAAAAGAGTTCCTTTTCACTTCTCTTTTTGCCCTGTGAGCTGCTCTAAATTCAATACCTGCTGTGCAGAAGAATCCTGGCCAACACGGACCACTTGGAGAGGATAATCCCCAGTCTCCACAGAACATCCCTGGAAGACCACAGAGGGAAAACAGCATCAAGTATGGGTAAACAGGGGGAAAAGCCAGGAGAGCTGCTGTGCTGCACACGCTCATCAGGAGGCAAAAGGGAAGACTGAGAGAGCTAGTCCCTCAGCATCAGCACAACAGGGTCAGAGCCACATCCCAACCTAGATCATGCTCCTCTGGGAAACCCTGAGTGTAACCCAACCTTCTGCAGAGCCTCAGGGAAACCTGTGGCTCACTGGGGACACTGTCAGGGGGATAAGGAACCTCCTGGACTGTATTTTGATGTTTGTGTTCCCTAGAGGTGAAACACGCATCAGTGGCTTAGGAAACGGGATATGCAGAGATATCACCCTCTTAGACCCTGCTCTACATTGACAGAGTGATTTCCTCACCTGCAGGGCAGTGCTGACACCTCTCAGCCTGGCTGAGTCCATAGGAGGGGTTGTAGGTCCCAGGGGGACAGGGATAAAGGCTGATTCCAGTGTTCTGAGGGCAATAGAAGCCAGGAGGACATCGACGGCGCAGTCCATTTGAGCAGTGGAACCCAGCAGGGCAAGGGAAGCATTTGTCTTGACCTGTGAGGGAAAGAGAGGAATTAAAAGGAACCACGTAATGAAGTGGAAGAAAAACACCACGTACACAACTTCCCTCTGCCTTAGGAAGCAGGAATGGAAACGAAGTTATTCCGTAAGCCCTCCTGCTATAACTGCCCTTCAAACACAAACCAGGAGAGTTTGATTCAGCCTCGTAACTCCACCAGCCCCGGAATGGCAGTAACCTCCACATCTCACCATAGGCAGAACAGCAAGGAAAGCCAGCGAACCACTTACCAGCTATCCGTGCACCTACTGCTCCAATGCTCACACATGAGCTGTCTGCCACGGTGAAATACATTCCCCATGTGACACGAGGGAAAAACAACACCCCTCCGAACCCTTTCTTTACCTCCCCCCCCCCGAAGGTTGATACTGGCCAGCAGCTCTCAGGACATTCTTGGATGCACACAGGTGACACAATTGGTGTTTTCTACATCCCCCAGGTCACAGACAAGTTGCAAAGCTCCAGTTCCTGACCTGTTGCATTACTGTATTCCCCACTGGGGCAGGGAGAAGGGGCTGCTGAGCCTGCAGGGCAGAAATGTCCTGGAGGACAGAGATCTCCAGTGATCCCATCCTCTGGCTTTGCAGTCTTCGTTCTTCCTGTGCAGTAATAGCCTTAAAGCAGAAAACATTTGAGTCCTGTCTCTGATCCAGAACCAAGTGAATTTTTAAGCTAAAGGAGCTCTGGCTTTGGCTCACCTTGTGCACAAAGTCCCTTAGGAGCAGCCTGGCCAGATGTGTTGCAGAAAAACCCAGGGGCACAAGGCAGACACCAAGTGGCATCCTGGGCTCCTCTCTGTGCATTCCAGGTGCCAGCAGGACATGGCATCTCTTTTGGGTGGGTTGTGCCAGCAGGGCAATAATGTCCTTGTGGGCAGAGATCTCCAACTGGCAGCCCCATCTGAAGCAAGGAAAATTACCTTAATGTGGTTCATAAAAGCTTTTGTAGTGCCAAAAGGCGTGAAGCAATGTGAGATATTCAGTACTCACGGGTGAGGAGGTGCTGGAACCTTGGAGGCAGTAATAGCCTGGCTGACAATGTCCTTCTGGCTCAGTCAGAGCAGCCCTGCTGCAATACATGCCTGCTGGGCAGGGCTTGCAAGAACTTGCCCTGACTACACCAGTGTAGGTTCCCTGCACAGAGAGAACCAGTGAATGCCCTCTGCCAAGGGGCTGGGAGCCTGCTGAAAATCACTGCTTGAAACCCAGGTTCACATTCAACTCTTACCACTGGGCATGGGAGAGGGAAGGAACTTCCAGCCAAGCAAAAATGCCCTTTGGGACAATCCTGGGGTGCAGACAGGCCTGGCTCACTGCAGAATGTACCCTCTGGACAGTCCCTACAAAGAGCCTGAGCACGAGCCTAAAGAGGGAACACAGAAAGCACTTGGCAGGTGTGGGGTATTGCTGCTGGCCACATGAATCAGTGAACTTTGCACACTCTCCCAACTCCCTACTACAGAATAAGCGCCCTGAAGCAAATGAACTGCAGTCCAAATGCAACAGACCTATGGCATCTGAAGAGCATCTTCCACAGCTAAAGCAGTGGCAAGCACAGCCCTGATCTAACAGAGCCAAATCAGTATGCACGGGCACATGTTAACACACCCATGCTAGGCTGAAGCCTCCTCAGCCACTTCTACATTTGCACTGTGCAAGAAAACTAAAGAGAAACTGCCAAATGAGCTATAGACAACAGTGCTGGGCTGATGGACCTGATGTCCTGACCCAAACCTTTTCAGTTCTGCACAGGGTTCTTCTGTTGCAGGGTAAAAGCAAAGGAGGTGGTGATTACCCAACACAGGAGAAAACCCAAGTCCGCTTCTCTTAAGCTGATCACTTATAAGCACCTCCTGAGTTTCTATTCCCATACTGGACAGTTTCCAAGGCCTCTGATGCACGCCCCCAAGTACATTACACAGTGTATACTAACAGACTTACAGGCTGGAAGCTGCCAAGAGGACATGGCTCTGGCTTGAAAGCTCCTGGTAAGGAATAATGCCCTTCCATCACCACTTGCTGAAGAGCACTTTTGGCACCTCCTGTGCAGAAGTAGCCAGCTTCACAGGGTCCTGAGGGAGCCTGGTTATTTGTCCCATCACAATACAGGCTATGTGGGGAAAAAGACACCTTGGGTAGAGGAGTTCTGTTTGTCACTGGGTAACACAGTCTTAGTACAAGAATATCCCTGCTGTCTGCCTGGAATCTTGCAGACCTGTTTCTTGTTTGCTTACAGGCCTCAAAAGGGAGTTGCAGAGGATACGTGTCACTTCTCACCCATGGTTTTTAAGGACCATAACCTCTCAGATTCAGTAACTGTATCCTGGGAAGAATCCTCCCCTCTACAAGCAGGGAGCAGCATTTGCATCTACTTCTCACTGAAGACCACACAAACACCCAAATGTTGGTTTTCTTCAAGCCTGCTCTGCAGCTCTGGGTAACAATACCTAAGAAAGCCACTTTGAAGACATTCCCTCCAGGTTCTGCACGGAACAGGAATTCCGGAGCAGTCTCCTGCTCACTTTTCCTGCCTGCCTCTCCTGCGAAAACAGAGTTAAGTAAAAAAATAGAGGGACAGTTCTTTGAATTTGGATTCTCTCAGAGCTTTGGATTGCACCTCATGGAGACCTACAACACCTGAAAGTCACTGTCCCTCACTGGCCTTAATCTGCACATACTCAGTGCACACTCACAGAGAGGTGAAAGCCACCACAGTCCATTCCTTTGGCTTCAGAATTAGAGATGTCATTTTGGTGTCAGTAATAGGAATGCAACAGGGTGGTGAATTATACTATCTGCTAATACAACATTAGTATTAGGGAGGATGTTTAAGCAGGAGCTGCTGGGTGAAACCATGCCGCACCACTGACAGGAGCCTTGACAGAGTGAGTGAGCAGCAGAAACTGTGGGACAGCTCAGCCAATTTAAATCCCTTGTTGTAAACCTGCTGACGCATGGAGAGCTCAGGCAGTACATGGGAGCAGAGCCACGGAACAGAGGGGCTGCTCTGTAAGGTAAGGGTGGGCTGCTGGAGCAACTAAGCTGAAGGCTGAACAATCCCTTTGCAATGGGACAGGGCTAAGCCACGTTCTCTGGAAAGGACACTCACCCAGGTGGGCAGTCCAAGCACTCCTGGAGGCTCCTCAACCCACTGAGGTTGCTGTAAGTCCCTGCAGGACAGGGGATGGGTGAGGGACAGCCGGGTGGGCAGTAAGCCCCAGCAGGACACACATCTCCTGTCACACCATCTGTGGGCAGCTGGAATGGGGAAAGGCAGCATTCGAAACAAGGAACAACCAGGGTTCAGGTGTTTACAGCATCATCCTGGTTTGGGTCCAAGGCAAGACAGGAAAACAGAGACATCTGTTGCGCAGAGCACAGACAATACCTACTTAAGGGCAATGCAGTAAACACAACAAGAATAAACACAGATGTTTTCACAGCAGCAAGCCTACTGGAATTCACATCCACTCAAGTTTTGGTTGTAGTTAAAGGGACGTGGTGTTGAGAGGGACAGATGTGACGTGGCTACGCTCCCTTTGCGGGCAGCAAGTGGTCCTCGTGCCATCAACTTGGGGGTTTGATCTTAAAGATCTTTTCCAGCTTAGCTGATTCTATGACTCTATGTGAGCAGCACAGAATTGTGACTCTTGAAGTCACCACAGTGGGGAAAGAGCCATCACATTGGAGCACAATTAGATAAGGAGGAGAAGAACTTGCCACGAGACTTACTGGAGTGAGGGCTCTGCCCTGGCAGTAGAATCCAGCCTTACAGGGACCACTTGGCTCAATCTGTCCTGGAGCAGCACAGTAGAGCCCACGGGCACATGGGCTGCACTTTGAGGGTCCAGATAGCCACTTCTTGCTACTGTATGTCCCCTCAGGGCAGGGTTCAGGTTCAGAGCTGCCTTCCACACAGTAAAAGCCCTGCAAATCAAAGTCAGCTTAATACAGCACTTAAAGCTCTTCTATTAGACCCCCACATACCACCTTCTTCCATGAGGTAACTAAGGAAGAACGACTCACTGCTGGGCAAGCTTTGGGCTCTGGCATGGCAGGAGAGTCACAGTAGTACCCAGGTGGACACAGTGTGCAAGGGTCTTCACCCTCTGTGCTGGAATTATCCCAGAAGAAGCCCGGCATACAGGGGAAGGAGAAAGGGAATCCAGTCCCTGGAGGGCAGTGATAGCCAGGTGGGCAATCCCCTGTCTGGAAAGCAGAATACACACTCAGGCATGGCTTTGTTGTCTTCTTCTGAGTAGGGAAGAGGAACCTCTTAAGATTCAACTCCAAAAGAACCAAGCTTAATCTATAATTTGAATAACCTGGCATCTTTTATTGCAGGAAAATGGGGCAGAAAAGAAGGGGGGGGAGGGAATTCACACTCAGTAACACTCTGACCATGTAGGATAATAATTCGAGGTGAGGGTTTTGGAAGGTAAAATCTTGCCATTGAGACAGGCCCTACGTGCTGTCTATACAATTGTGGGGAGGATGCTCTTCTTCCACACTTGGCAAAAAGGGCTGGAACTGGGATAGGAGTTATCCTCTTGCTCCTAAATGAAAGCATGGATTCACCCACGTGGAAGAGAAGAGGCTTCTTTTTTAACAGCTATTAATACTGGAAGAGTTCATTCTTTCTAGAGACAAAATGATCACCCTGAAAGATCCCCAAACTCATTAGATGCAGAGCAGCACCAGTTCCTGATCTCTGTCCCCTCTTTCATAGCCTGCTTTGACAGGCAGAAGGTTAAGTAAAGACAAAAAACATGCATTAAGCTCACTCCTTTTACAGTTGTAGCCTTTGGAGAAGCAAACAAATCAGGAGCACCTGGGCTCTACTTACAGGGTAGGGAATTCCTGGAGGCTCGATCCCATCTCTGTAGCAGTACTTCCCCATGGGGCAGGGCAAGCATTCAGCAACACTGCTTAGACCCATCTGCTCACCGTAGGTCCCATTGGGACAAGGCTTACCCTTGAAATGAAATAGAAAAATGGACCTTTACCATACTAATATGACTGGGAACAAGCACTGACAAGAGGCACTAGGAATCTGGGCTGAATGTCGAGAAATGGTACAATGGAATGGGGATCCAGTGCTCTGGACTGTGCACAGAAAACATTATCCCAGTATTAGCAATAGTTGTATGGAGGGCAAATACTGCTAGGATCTGTGAACAGCAAAAGAGTACAGAAACCAGTTCAGAGACTATCGGGAAAGGCTTTCATGGCAAGACAAAGCCCAGGGCAGACTGTAACTGCACAGCAAACTCATCCCAATCCCAAGGGCCAAAGCAGACTCACTCACAGTGTCTCCCTGGGGACAGTAGTATCCTTTTGGGCAGGCATTTGCACTGGTGTCTGGAACAACAGCCTGTCCTTGTGGGCACAGGAGACCCGCTGGGCAAACCATGGCCAGAAGCATCACCTCCCAGCTGGTGTGCTCTCCAGCACAGTAATGCCCCGCCAGGCATGGCAAGCAGGAGGCCGAACCTTGGTCCTACAACAGGGAAAGCACATGGTTCTACTTCTCAAGGGCAAAAGAATCCTTGCACAATTGCTAATGCCACCAGAGACACAAAGACTTCCCACCTAAGCTAACCTAGGAGCAGCAGGCAGCTTACAATTCAGTGTATTCACCCTGCAGGCAAGAAAACCTGGCCTCCACAAATAAGAAGCAGGTCCCGTGGATTACCCATGGAAAAGGTTCTGATCCTCAGAACAGCCAATCCAACACCCTTTGCCAGCAGGAGCAGAGAACGCAGACACATTCCCTCCTCTTTCTTTGTCACACTGAACTCCAAAGTACAAACAAGAAAGAATCTCTCTGCCGTACATAAATCTCCATTCATCATTTCCCTCCTCTCCAATCTTAGTAAAGAGTTCCAGTGGTAACTACCACATCTGTGCAGCGATGGCAAACTGGCCTGGATGAAGATACTGGGGTCACTTGACAGAAGTGAAGAGCCCATTTCCCATCAATGGGGAAACATGGCAATTAGCACTAGATTACTGATGCCATTTTTGGGGTAGACAACTCAGAAACAGGCCTCAGTACCTGCTTGTGAGAACAGTTGGGCCATTGCTGCTCCCTGCTGTGGCTCCATCTTGTTGTTTAACTGACAGTTTGACTCCACTGCAATAAATGCTTCCTTTGGAGCAGGAACCAACTCTCCTTTCTGCCAAGGTCAAATATGCCAAGAAAACCCAAAGTCCCTGCTCAACTACATGACAGATGTACTCAGATTGCTGGTGCTAGCCTCTGGAGTGGGAATAATAGCAAAAGCAGCACTGCACACGTGGTATGTACTTTTAGCACCATGTCTGGAGCAAATCCAGATCTGACTGTGCAGAAACACTCCTTCTCTGCACTAGCACTTCCCCTCCTTACTTGCAGAGTCAGCACATGTGGCCGGTATTGTTTAGAGCACTGGATACAATCTCCCCAAATCAGAGCCATCATGCAAGGAGATGAGCTCATTCCAGCGCCTCCTTTTGAAGCACTCGAAGCCTCAAGCTCCCCTTGAAGCTCCCCTTTCTGCCAGATTTCAGTCCTTCTGCTCAGCAGATGCCGGGAGAAAATTATCATTACTTACCGAGAAGTTGCCAGCACCACATGGCTGAGGAGATGCAGTGCCCAGCTCAGGGCAGTAATACCCTCCAGGACAAGGGGTGCAGTCTGCAGCCACTTCTGCACCACGTTCTATGCGATAGGTTCCTCTGCAGCAGAAAATCCAACAGAAGAAAGAGTCACAACAGCAGCAAAATGATCCAGTATGTGAAGGGGGCTACAAGGATGCTGGAAGGGACTCCAGCATCCTCTTCATCAGGAACTGTAGTGATAGGACAAGGGGTGATGGTTTCAAACTGAAACAGGGCAAGTTCAGGTTAGATACAAGGCAGAAGTTCTTCCTGGTGAGGATGGTGGGACACTGGCACAGGGAGCACAGAGGAACTGTGGCTGCCCCATCCCTGGCAGTGTTCAAGGCCAGGCTGGACACAGGGGCTTGGAGCAAGCTGCTCTAGTGGAAGGTGTCCCAGCTCGTGGCAGGCGGTTGGAACTGGATGAGCTTTAAGGTCCCTTCCAACCCAAATCATTCTCTGATCCTATGATTCTATGACAGCACACTTCTGGTCTGAATCCTCAAGTCTTCTGTACAGAGGAACTCTACCATTTCTGGAGGCAACAAACTCCCTGATTCAGAAAAATCCTGCCTGGACCAGCCAGTAACACACAAAGTCAAAGGAACATTGTTTGGTGCAGAAAGCTACTATTTAAACCCAGAAGTGTTCTGAAATGCTACGTTTTCTTTTGTACCTGCACAGCTCCTGCAGCACATGCAATGTACTTACACTGGGCACAGAACTGGCTTGGAGGTCCCACTGGTGCAGAAAGCTCCTGCGGGGCAGGCAGCACAATCTTCCACTCTCCTACTTCCCAGCCTGGTGGCATAGGTTCCTGCAGGGCAGGGGTACTGTGTGCTCCTCTGTGTACCTTGCCAGAAAGAGAAGAAAACCAGCCTAGTTCTTAATACAGCTTCAAAGATAGGAGGCAATAAGCCCCCTGCTCTTCATTGCGGGTGTTTACATGAGTTACATGTAAATATGTATTTCTATGTACAAAAATCACTGCTCTCAGCTCTGAGAACAACAGCAACAAAATCACCACTTAGCAAAGAGTGCCGAATCTCTGCAGGAAGTTTCCCATTTAGAATTGCAGCAGACATTTGATTGCGTATCTGAATTCTTTGCCAGCGAAGGGAAAGAAAACAATGCCAATGTGCTCTGTGCAAACAGTGTATTTACTAGACAGAAGGGACCTTTTGTTACCAACTCCGCACTGAAAATCCAGTGCAGAAGATCCGCTGCTAAAGTCAGGGTGTGATTTTATCAGAGTCCAACAACATTTCTAAGGACAGAAACACACTAAGGCTCCTTCACTCCTACCCTGAGGGCAGTAGTGCCCTGAGCTGCACATCCCAGTAGGAGAACGGGCTCCTCCAAAGCAAAACCAGCCTGCAGGGCATGGGGAGCACTCCTCCTTTGAGGTCAGGCTTGTCCTGTTGCTCCAGGTGCCTGGGGCGCACTTGTGCTGTGTTGGGTGCTTTGTGCCTGGTGGGCAGTAGTGACCAGCTGGGCACGGAGTGGGGGGCTTCTGCTTCCCCCCTGTTCCTGTAACACACATAGAAGACAAGCAATGTAGCATAAAGCTGGCTTTACACAGCCCAACTCCCTCGGTCTGTTTTCAGCTCTGCTGGGTGACGCCGAGTTAAGTCTCCCTCTCATTTTGCACCTTTCCTCTATTTGAAATAGGGTAACAAGAATGACATTCTCTCATGCGAGATTCTGTCAAAACTGGTTACTAAAGCAGCTTTTCATCAATTTAAGTAGCCTTTGTGGTGTCCCTATCCAAAGTAGGCACCAATATTAAAGCCACCAATAAGCTAAAAGCTTTGAAGACATTAAAAGCTGGACACTTTGAGGCCATGAAGTTAAAACAGTCTCTCTGGGTGGCATAAAGAGAGAACTTGAGAATAGATTTACCTTGTCCATAGGGCACAGCAATCTCTGCAGTACCACTTTGGGCAACTTTTTCCCATTTACCATCATTGCAATACCTCATTGACCTGTTCTAGGATTTCCCAGTGGGCTCTGTGACACCAAAGAACACAGTTCACTTGGCCGTAAAGCCCCTCCTTACCTCTCCCACAGGCAAATCCAGCTGGGCATGTTTCGCACTGGGACTTCTCAAAGAGGTTGAAATCATTGCCGACTGTTCCTGGAGGACAGGCGTTGCTGGGAGAATGAGGGCTGGATGACCCTGCTGGGCACACGTACCTGACAAAACACAGCAGGTTAAGCTTTGGTGCAAGAAGGAGGCAAACTCTGTGCTCTGTGATGGTATTAGGATGAGTGCTGCAGCTGGGGAGATGCAGAAATCCTGAAGATGAAACACAGTGAATGGACCGGCTGTGTCACACACCTTTCATCTAAAGAAAAGAGGGTTCTTCAGCCAGGTTGTGCTGTTCACAGCCATGGGATGTGTGGCCTCGCTTCATCCTTGGCTATTTTTATAACCTATTCTGTGGCAACAGCGGGCAGCAGTGCCCTCCACCAGAACAGGCTACATCACACTGACTCAACAGGAACTGCAGTGGTGTCCTGACATAGCAGCACCACCTGCACCTCTTGACACACAAAGCAAAACCAGGGGAGGTGAAATACATGCACAGACATCAGCAGAAGCACAGGAACCAAACCAGGCTTACCCCGGTAAGCACTCCGCATCAGGCTGGGCTAAGCCAGCCTGGGTACAAGCTCTCCCTGCTGGGCAGGCTCTGCAGTCAGTGGCTTCATCCTGGCCTTGCAGAGGGTTGTGTGTACCTGGCTGGCATGGCACTGGGTGACTCGCCCCAGCAGGACAGAAATACCCAGCAGGGCACTTCCAGCACAACTCAAGGCCTAAAGAGAGACAAAAAGAAGACATTTAAGGTCCCCAAGGGAAGCGTGATGCGCTGACAAAACGGAGAGTCCCATGAAACGCGCTTCCTTTGCTTTCACGCTGGAGGTTCACTTGTACCAACAACAAAATCACCGCAATGCCAGGAGGTGGTGCTGTTGGATCAGCTGAGTGTCAGCGACGTTGAGCAGCTCAGGGAAGCAGTAAAACCATCCGATTTGTGTTCTGGGACAACAGGACAGGAAATGAGACACATTACATATACAATCATCAGCCTTAAACCGCGCTCTGCTGCAGGTACATTTAATAATCCTCATGCTGAGGCCTCCACTGCAAGAGAGCCGGGGGTTTTCCATGTTTGTATGGGGTTTTGCATGTTTCACGGACTGGAGATATGCTCAGTGCACATGGATACCTTACTTGAATGACAAGCAATGAGCTGTGAGAACCCCTAAAATCCTGGGTGTTAAACAAGAGGCTTGCATTGTGACTTAGAGGAACACCAGTAAGATCAAGATGTAATAATCCGACGATCCCTCCCTGCGATTGCCATGCTCAGAAAGTGCATTTCATCACAAAATGCCCTCAAATATTTCACTGGGTGAAAACGAAACACGACTTTAGCACAGGGAGTAGTCACTCCTGCACACAGCAACTAGAGCAGTTCAGGAGGGAGCGAAAACACTGGCTGATGGAGTACTCCCAGGTTGAACCCCTGCTGCCTTCCAAATGCTTGTTGAGGCAAGGCTCAAGCACATCCCAGTGTGTATGTGCTTCTGCAAGCCGGAATAGAGCTCTCCAGCACCCCAAAATGACCAGGATTTATTCAAGCCTAGGCTTCCCCCTCCACAGATGGAAGGTACAGGTTCACATCAGGATTCCTCAGGGTGCGAAGCAAGTTCAAGGGCCATCTCTGCCTTCCACCCACCGCTCATTCCCAGCCCACAAAAACCTCATTGTTTCCCCCTTACCTTTACTCCACATGGCCCAGAAGAACACAAGGCTCCAAAACCTCACTAGAACCAGGTCTGAAGTTATCAAAGCTATAAAATTCCCCAGCTCTGAGCACAGCAACAGAGTCAACGCAGCTGAGGGGGGCTGCAACCTCATGGAACTTTAAACATTGCCTAAAGATGAAAACAGCTGCATGATGGGGGCCTGTCCTCGCAGCAAATCCAGTGGGAGTGCTATCTGATAGAACCAGAACTCACACCACTTATCTAAACCATACGAACCATCACCTGCCTCATGGTAGCGTACATGAAATACTCAGGGTTTATTCACATGTCCCCTGCTTTGCAGGTGTTGTCCTGCCTTGGCCAAGGGCTCCTTAGGATAGTTGACAACATCAGGACATAAAACAGTACAGGCCTAACATGACCACCGAGCAGCTGAACGCACGGTTCCTGCACTGACCAGCGCACACGGTGATTCATGACCCTGGATAAAACATTCTGGACTTGGATCAAAGTTTACCCGAGTGAACTGAGCTCATCCCCTGAGCGTCCCTCTGATTGTCTCTCTTCTCCCATTTGTACAGCACTGTGAAGGAGAAAGAAGCAATTTCTATACCTTTGTGAGACACTGAGTTAACACTGCAGTGTTCGAACCCAGGCAGAGCTTGCCCCAGCAGCATGCAATTGCTGCAGCACAAAGCCAGGTCTCCCTTTCCATGTCTAAGCAAAGATGTAGTTACCAAGCTCCATTATTCTGTCCTTTTAGATTAATTTATCCCTTACTAAACTGCAAAATCCAACCACCTTCCACAAGTTTCCCAACCACGAGGGGCACTCAGCCCTGCTGGATGCAAACCAAAGGAAAGGTCACAGAAGAGAGCTGGAAACGGGTGGAAGCCTCGTGCCTACCTCCTGCAAGCACTTCAGAACATGACATGCTGCTTCATTTACTTGATGCTTTAAGAACTCGTAAGGGCAGGGCTTCTACAGCTTCTGAAGGCTTCACTTCCAGTGCTTTTTGACTGATATAATAAAGTTTTGCCTAATCTGAAACCTTATTTCCCTTTGCTACAAGAATTGTGCTAGAAAAGGTGTTTCATGCAAAGCTGACACAGTTGAACAAGCTTTAGCAACAGGAAGTTGCTGGCTTTGGCTTCACAGCTGACCTGCTGGATGCCTTCAGCACACTGTGTCAGGTTGCTCCTTGGTTTTCTATCCTTCTGCTCAAAGTACAAGCATCACTTTTCCCTGTCACGGCAACTTCTTTCAAGTCTCTGCATAGGGCAGAGATCTAAGTACCAGGGTCCACTTCCATAAGTGATGTCAGTGAAGTGAAATAAGTGGATAGTAACTTCTAGATGTAACAGCTTTGAAATCCCCAAATGCTTCACCACAAATCTGGTGATTCATAGGCAATTCCACAGGTGGCCCTTTCATGTAGAGCTCTAGGATTGCCTGAGCCACAGCCTAGTAAATAAGTACTGCAACTGCCAGCCCCTTCATAAGAATGCGATTTAACAGCATGATTTACAGTGAGAGTTATAACCTCAGTGCCCAGAATGAAGATCTTTTATGCCACAGACCTGGCAAGCATGAGGAGCTGCTGCTGCTGGGTGGCTGAAGTTCCTCTTTGGCCTTGAAACTCCCTGCTGGGCATGGGGGGACTGCAAGGCCATCAGGACAGAAGTGACCTATAGAGAAGAAGAAAACAACCTGTGGCTCAGCAATGACTTTCTAAGTCAGAGCAGAGTGCTGGTGGGTTTCTTGCACGCTGACGCATGCCTGTGTTGCAGGGGACTAACGGGAAAGATCAAGTATCCACGGCTAAATCATATCATGGTGTCTGAATGTCGCACCCTGAAGGCTTGGTTCTGCAATAGAAGCAGAGATGCATGGGCATAATCAGTGGGAAAAACCAGCGGGTCACTTTAGTTAGAAGCAGCACATTACAGACAGCCCAAATCTTTTGGTTTGGAAATTTTGCCAAGATTCGATAACTTCTCATCCATTTCCCATCCAAAAGTATTTCTTCCCATGGTAAAACCTGAGCTGGTGATTCAAATTCAATACAAAACATCCAGAGACATTTCCAGCTAAATATCCCAGTTAGTTTTATTAGTTGGCAGCATCAGAGTTAATTCTTCTCTTTCTATTCCAATTCTTCTGCTCTCTCCAAAATCATGGGGACGAAAGATGAGCTGAAGTGTTCCTGCTCTAAGGACCACATTCCTATCACCCTCTTTCCCTTGAGATCCTCCTGCCAGTTGCACACTTAGTGATGAAATGCTTATATCCAGCTACAATGAATAGTTCTTTCCAAGTAAGGCTTTGTAGAACTTGACTCTCAACTAGTTTACTAAAGTCCAGATGGATATTTGAAGAGGGAAAAGAAGGATTTAACCCTGGCATGAAGTGCCACTGCTAAGTGCAAATGTGTTGCTATGTATTAGAATAGCAATGACACATTGTTCCCATGCACACAATGCTGAGTACACAGATTATATGGAATTAAACCCAGGCAAACCATGAAATATCCCACTGGGAATCCTCAGGCCTCTCCTGCTTGTGGTGGTAGTCAAACCACTTACCATCCAGGGGCTTTGCAATTGGGCTGGATGACTTACTCTGATTGAAGGGCACAAGAGGTACTCATTTAACACTGAATTTCAGCATGGGATCTGTGGCATATATTGAGCCTGTTGAGCATCAAGAGATTTGCACTTGCTTGCTCAGGTTTTGTGGTTGATAAACTGGAAGTGAAACATGACTGCAGCCTTTGGCTGATCATGAGCATGGCAGGAAGAGAAATCCTCTGTTCTGTTCTCTCGTCTCTTTATTATAACTAAATCTAAACTGCCGAGACCTTGCTGCAGCATAATCTCTTTAGCTTCTCCCTTCTCCTTCTCCTGCACGACACGTAAGGTACCCAGAGTACAGGAACTCTTCATTATTTAATGAGACAGATTCTAATTACAGACATAAGAATCAAGTTACTGAGTTTAGTGACTCTGCAGGAGGCACCTGGAGCTGTGTAGGGCTTACAGGAGAAGGAAAACCATGACAGGCCTGCAGATCACAAACTGCATCTCTGTAGTAACAGCTACCCTGTGCTCTCCCTGCAAGGCCAGTGGGCTCGGAAATGAAGTCTGAGGGTGTGTGGAGGGAACTCTTAGTGATATTCCTGCTACTGCAGCACCCAACTTTCCCTCTTGCCAAGGACTGTGGTGAAGAATGGAGCAGAATTGATGCTGAGGACCTTGGAGGGACACCAAAGCACTGCACTGTATCACAGGAAACAAGCACAACAGGAAGCTAACACTGGGCTACCAAATCCTCTCTAGGCTTATACTCATTCTCCGGGATGTATAGGGGACATGCCGGGATTTTAACGCTGCAGAAAGCTCTCTTTTTATGGGAAACTAAGCCAAGCGGCCATTCAGTACCAGGACAGCTTAACCTGCAGCGTCACTGAAGAGCTGCACGCTCCCAGCCTGGACAAACACAAAGCTCTGGGGTTTTGTATCAGGATTATCCCCGAACAAACACTCATAGAATACACATTAAGGCGCTTTCCACAGTTACTCCATCATTTCCTTTTGGCTAAGAAATCACGTGAAATGACATTCTCTACCCAGTCCCTCCTGTTCTGTTCCCCTGCTGCCTAATTCTCCATCAGCATCTCAGCAAGGAATTTGTGCCCCCCCTCCAATGACAACACACTGCAACTGCCCAAACATGGGCTTATTTGGATTTCTTTGAGAGTACCAAGCAGAGAGAGGAATTAGGTAAAAAACCACACTATGGCCTTATTTGATTCCTAATGCTACAGCACCCACTATAAATGGGTATTAGTGATGGGCTCTGAATCTAGCTCCTGAAGTGGAGAAAGACATAACTGTGTGTGAATCAATTTCACAGACGATCAGTTAAAACCCACAGAGAGGGAGAGCTTTCTGGGAGGAAAGAGGAAGCCAAAGCTTTCCTCATGGCTCAGCAGCACTTGAGGAACTTGCTTTTGAGGAACCCTTCTTGATGACCTCTGCTGGTTTCAACCTCCAGTGTTGCTGTCTCGCAAGGAGCCTCTCTCCGTTCCCAAACTGCCAGCTAAGCTTTACCAGAGCAAAGTGCCATTTCAGTCTCCTTAGGGTCTAATGCCTACAGAAGATGTGAGATGTACCTACCTGCTGGGCAGGGCTGGCACCGCAGGGAGTCTTCCCTTGGGAAAGGGCCGGGAGCAGAGGTTACACACTGAGTGCGGCCCGGATTCGGCTGCTCACCAGCCCCACAACGCTAAGGGGAAGAAACACAAATTGATCCCACCACAAGATCCAAATGGCCATTGCTGCCCAAAGCTGTGTCCCAGGGAGGCCCGAGGCAGGAAAAAGCCCTTCATTCTATCTTCAGTCTATGTTCTGCTTCCTCCTTGTCTTCCTTTTCCCTGCCCAGCACCAGGGAAATAAAAAGGGTACTTTAAGCTCCGGGCTTTTTGAGCCCTCAGCTGAGGGTTTTAGTGGTGGCAGATAATCTGAGCACTAACAGCCTCACAATTCAGATGAGAAACGTTTATTTCTGTTAATAAAGGCTGCTTATAGAAGGCCTTAGATCTACTGTACACCACCGAAGCGTCCTGCATGCTTTTCCTTGAGGAAGAAAGGTCATATCCTGCTATTAAAGCAGAGAAGCCTGACTTGTCCTGACAACACACTTCTGCCTATCCCGAATTTGCCCTTGGAGAACAACACACTCATTCTGTACCTGTCTGCTCTGTCCATCCGGGCAGATGTAAGTCTCTGGACATTCCTGACACTCCAAGTCTCCCTCTGGTGAGTACTGGCCAGGAGCACAGCTCCTTTGCACACCGCTTTGGGGATGGCATGAATATCCCTCTGGACACGCACGGCACCCAGCTCCACTCTCAAGGCTGAGGTAGCCAATGGGACAAACCTGCAGTAGGATCACAAGGAGCATCGGATCCACAGCGACACATTCTTTGCATGATCAGTGCCAGGCACTTTCTGTGAGCCAAATCAGAGTCAAACAGTGCAGGAATATCCTGAACAATGTCAAAACGGACTGTAAAATGGGGGAAGAAGCCTGATGGTTCAGAATACATGGAAAAAGAGGCAGGAAGCATTACTTCAGCTGCTTGCTCCTTCCCCCTGTCCCCCAGCTCACCTGGCAGGCAGTGATATCGGCTTGAGCTGTAAGTACATTGGCTGTTCCCAGTGGGCATTTCCTTGCAGCTGCTTGACCCCCAGGGCAACTGGATCAGAAATGAAGAAGTTGGCAACCTGAATCCAAACAACATCCCAGCCCCTCCTAAACACACACAGGACACAAAATCTGCCCAAAGCAATAGCAAAGGGAAACTGGGTTTGTACATTCCCCACTCCCATTGACTTTGAGGGCTGCTCTGAATGCTGTAGAAAACCCTGGATGGCAGTTTAAGACAAAGGCAGGGGTTTTCCTCATCACCTATAAGGGATTGAAGAGAAGAGAAGGCTGTGTGGTGATCTCATAGCAGCCTTCCGGTATCTGAAGGGGCCTTATAATGATGCTGGGGAGGGACTCTTCATTAGGGACTGTAGTGACAGGACAAGGGGTAATGGGTTCAAACTGAAACAGGGGAA
>WYDI02027308.1:37908-58207 GCA_009867235.2 Psittacus erithacus | reverse complement strand
TTCAGGTCACCAGCAACTGGCCCTGACTTCTTTCTGACCATCATCCCAACAAAGAATGAACTTTGATGAAACCAGACGAGTTCTGTGGTAAAGGAACAATCGGCACCAGCAGGCAATGATCCAACACTGCACACAGCCTCTCCTGCCCTGAAACACTGTTACAAGAGATGGAAGCCGACATCATGGTCCAAATGGACTCAGCAGCTTTATAGGGATTGGTCCATGCACTAACAAATAATCTCTCTCTGTGTGTGTGGATGTATATACGATGGTATATTGAAAATGTGGGATCTGAGCATGACGTGAATGGTATGGAATAAGGGGTGGATACTGTCCAGCAGTAGCAGTGTTTCTGACTTTCGGTTTGGGAACAGTGCTGATAATACTGATGTTTTTAGCTACTGGTTAGAATGTTTACACTGACCAAGGACTTGCTGAGCCTCATGCTCTGCCCTGAGAGGAGAGGAAGCTGGGAGGAAGCAGAGACAGAACACCTGACCCAAACTAGCCAAAGAGGTATTCCATACCACAGCACTTCATGCCCAGGATGTAAAATTGGGAGTTACCCAGAAGGGCTAGCTCTCTGCTCCATCGGTGGGTGGTGAGCGATTGTATTCTCTTCCCTTGTTATTTCCCTTATCATTATTATTATTATTATTATTATTGGTGGTAGCAGCAGTGGTTTGTGTTACACCTTAGTTACAGAACTGTTCTTATCTCAGCCTGTGGGAGTTACATTCTTTCCATTCTCCTCCTCATCCCTCCAGGAGTGGGGAAGCAGGAAGGCCAGGTTGGGGGGAGGGGAACGAGCAGGCTACATGATTTTCTAATTTACGACTAATCTTAAACCAAGACAAATGCTTTCCTTTGTCAGCAAATACTCCTGCAATATGCATAGGAAACATTGCTGAAGATTTGAAGAAACAAGTATTCAAACAAATTGTGCAGTGTGGGAGGTTTGCAGTTGGATGAAAGTACAGTTGTGTCTAACATGTCTCAGATTATGGTATTTGCAAGATTCTGTTTCAATAATAAAATACAGGAAGAACTGGAGGTTTTTTATGAGCCGCTAAAGGAAAGATATAACAGATAATAGGTATTCTCAACAGTAAAAGACTTCTTTATTAAAATTAACGTTTTATGGAAAAACTCTGTAAGTGTAATCACCCATGGAGTGGGTTCTTTGACTGGAATAAAAAGAATGGATTCTAGGGTAACGTTGTAAAGATAGCATCACACATGAAATTCTTTCACTGCATCACTCATAGGCAAGCTATTGCAGCAAAGAAATTGCAGCCAGAAGTGCCCTAAGTGCTACAAGATGTCATTGGTATGGTTCATTTTTCAAAAACAAGACCTTAAAACAGTAGAATCTTTACAACACTTTCTAATGAAATGGGGTGGGAAGTGGCCAAAAAAACCTTTTGTGCCACACATGGGTTTGATGGTTATCTTGTGGCAAAGTGTTTAAAAGAGCTGTTCAATTTAAGGATGGGCTATGTATTTTTCTTATACAAAAAGATAAATGTTTCAAATTTGCTGACCTTTTCTGGGATTACAAGCTTCTATCAGTAGTATGCTACCTAGCAGATATGGTCAAAAAGATAAACATACTTAATCTGTCTCTTCAAAGTAAAGGTGACATTTTTAGTATGAGTGCAAAAAAAAAAAGTTTACTGTTCTGTAAATAAATAAACTAAAATATTTTTAAATAGTTTGTCTTTTAGATCTCATACTACATGTATATGACTTATGAATAAATAAACACGAATATAGGGGGTGCGAGCTGAAAAGGTTTTACTAATAATTATGTAAGAACAAAAAAGTCTGGAGATCATTGCTGTAACATAGGTAGGTCACCAGCTAGTGACATGTCATCTGAGCCTAGTATATGATGAAAAGTGGTTAACTGAGTAAGTGGAAATGGCATAAAATAATGCCAAAAAAGGGAGAACAAGGGAATAGTACCTTGTAGACAGCCTGCAAGAAATAGCTGATTGTGTTGGTAGAGCAGCTGGCAAAGATCAATCCATGATAGAGCTAAGGAGGATGCAGGGTTAAAAGGCAGTGTGGACTGGCAGAGCAGAGGGAGTAGCCTATGTGCATTATGTACTTGAATCACAGACATTCATATATCAGATGAGAAATGCAGATAAAGCTGTGCTGCTTGTGATTAGATGCTGCTAAAGTACACTTCTATGAATATCCTTTTCTTATGTGACACGATGCCTTTATCTTTGCATATAAACATTGCAGCTGCTGAAGGGGAAATAAAAAGCAGCTTCTTTTTGAGCAGCTGGAATCAGATTTTTAAAGTGTACCATTGCTTCTTTGGTGGGTCCTTGTCAGAGAGCTGAGGAATGATGACTGAGCTTAAAATATTTCCTTGTAAACTTCAGAATTTCATCATTAATTCTATCAAAGTTCCACTATCGTCCATCCTACACTTATAGCAATATTTATTACCAGAGATGGGAAGCTGCCACATTCCCGCCTCACAGCTAATCCTTGTTGTTAAGAACCACAACAGAAAATTTACCCAATTCATCCCCTTATTCACCTTGCCCTCCATGGCCTTCATCTTATTTGGCCAAAAGGACTGAAAGAAATCAAGGACTGAGTATCCTAAAAGAACATAAGGCAGCAGATGTAAGGACTTTGTAAGAATGATTTTCACAAGTTTTATATAAATGCACCACTATCTATAGGAAGAGGACGGGTGAAGGTTTTTTTCAGTTTTCTCCTTTTGAATATTCTTTGAATACTCTTGGTTAGACACCAAACTTAGTTACATCAGAGCAGATTCTGAATGCAGTGCATGCTTTGGATGGCAGGACATATGAAGCAAGATCCAAAATTGGCCATGTTTTTAAGTTAAGCTTTTCTATGTGGGAAAAAGATTAGTAAACGCAAAACGACACAACATGAAATAGGAATACAGAGAATTCAGAGTAAATACTTGGAAGCTACCATAGTATTAGATTCTGTTTGAGGCTGCTAAAAGCAACAAAGAGAATGTGTAATAACTATAATATTAATGGCAACATAAATAGAAAATAATAGCCAAATGCAGTAATTGAATGGATGAAGCAGTGAGGCATTTATTTCTTCACGACCTTTTCTCAGCAGCTACCTGCTTGTATGCTCCTTTTCAGCTGCCTGGGACAGCAGGTTTCCCTTTGGAATTAAAGTTGCTTTTCCCTTCGTAGTGTTGTTACATGGCATGAAAAACTTGATAAACGTAGTCTTCCTGATCAGTGCTGCCATGACAGACTGCTCCCCTTCCGGCTTATTGTAATCACTGCGGGAACCCTGACCACCACCAAAATACAGGCAAAAATCCATACCTCAGAACATGTGAAATTGCATTCATCTCCTCTTAATTGTTTCCACTGGGGGGTGTTACTAGCTCATTTTTATCTTGCTTTGACCCTGCTCCTCCATTTTACGGTAACATGGTCATGCTTGTCTGCGACCTACTGGCTTGTCACTTTGCACACCGGTTATTTAAACCTTCTGGGTTGAAACATGAATAGACTTGCCTCTCCCTTCCCATCAGAGCTAAAAGATCACTCCCATGAGTAGCAAAGGGTCTGTGACTCACTGAAGTACCATCCCCATCAGAAAGCACTGGTAGCACCTGTAGCAAGGTATCATGCCCTTTACTATCTTCTAGGTCTTTAAGAGACACAGTACAAAGGCAGTCCTGCAACATAACTCTAATTTGCTCCTTGTTATTTCTCAAAGCATGGTTTGACTGACAGCAGCAGAAGTTCTAGAGGCACAAAGGACTCACTCATGTAGTTACTTATGGTCCATTTCTCCCCTTCTTACAAGTGGACCCCCCACTTTGGTATTGTTTGGTATTGAGTATTCAAACATCAAAGCAACACTCAACCTTTTAACACATCCACCTTTTTACCACTGCATTACACCTGTTCACCACATTCCACCTTTAATGCATTCAGTGACCAGAGAGGACATTCCCCTCTGAAATGAAAATTAAAGCATGATACTGCACTCGCACCCTTGATACATTCCTCATGGTTAAACCTACTTCATCTACTCCAAGCAGTTTTTCTTCAGTGTTTCCATTCTTCAAGGTCAACTGCAAGTTAATATTCAACATTTACAGGTTCTTTGTAGGACAACACCCTTCCTTATGGTACAATAAACAACACATTTCAAATACAATGAACGTGTTGTTGTAGGTAAATCTGACAGTAGGTAGGCATTAGACTGACATGAGATTAACAAGCATCTATTGGACACATGGTTATCTTGCCACTCTACTCCCTTAATCTTTTTATAAAATATACCTTTATGAACACCAGAAGAACTTATCAGTTGAATTATGTAAATTCTTTTTCTTGTAAATGCCTAATAGCTATTTGAAGTGACTCTAATAGTTAAATTTCACTGTTCAGTACTCAGCACATTAAAATTCCTGTTTTATGATTTGTTCATTAATGGCACTATAATAACTCAGCACCTCATCAGCTGTTCTAAACAAGCATATTTTTTAACTAAATAATAAATAATTCATAAATATTTATAATTAATAAACTAGAGAGCAGAAAGATCAATTGTATGCTGTATGAAAATGACATTCCATTAAGGCATCAATGGTGCTGTTGGCTGGAGTATTAAGGTAGAGAGAAAAGCTGTGTATTGGTGAAAATGTAATGCCTTCAGCCCGGTCTCTTCCAGAGCAATACAAAAAACTTTCCCCAAGATTAGGTTTGCTTTGTGTGCCCTATCCTAAACATATTCTCTCATGAAGTTCCTCTGCCCAGTTCTCCTTTCTTTCTAAACAAACAAAACAACCTATACCCCCATAAATGTTTCACCACCAAGGTTCCTCAGATTGTCCCATTTATTTTATCCCATACCTGACACTACTGCCGCTCTATTTCATTCCTCCACTTTCAATGCAACTTTCTACTGGTTTAGTATGTTTTTCTCTTACATATAAGTTTGTCTTCTTCAACAGCCCATAATAAAGAACACTAATTAATATTGGCAGGAGTCCCACTAGTAGAAACAGGTCATAAGCTGATTACTTGACCTGTTTAACATTTTCAAGTCTCTCTTCCACTATGGCAAAAAAATGTATTCAATCCTGAATGTATAGAACATGGTATGTTAGTAAAAAGCCAAGATCCTTCTGCAAGTTCAATTTTTCCATTCTGCTCCAAAAAGGAAACCATTGACTAGTTTTCTACTTCACTGTCCAGTACCTAAACACTCTTAGCATGCGCAGCATTGTAGCTCTTTTCACTCCCGAAACCCTCTGATTTTTGCATGCTACAGATATAAGAGTCCATTATTGAAATGTAGGCATTTCATGGGTAATATATGACAGTTTTTAAGTAGATTGCGACACAACTTGCAGTAACTCAGGGCAGGAAATGAAGAAAATTTGTTTAACTAATTCATAGAGATGATGATATTACTTCCAGACACAGATGTACTAGGATACCAAAAGTAATACCCTTTTATCTTGACAATCAAGTTTGGATGACAACATGTGGGCAAGTAGGTCAGCTGAAGCAGCAGTACAATGTCTGTAGCCTACATTACCTTTTCCTTACATCTACCTTCCTCTCCATCTTTCTGTCCTCTCTAATGCTAATGTGGGAAAAAAAAAAGCCCAAAACACAACAACACAAACAACCCTCCCTCCCAAAAAAAAATCCCACAAACTTTCTTGATGCAATTCATTAAACTTCAGCAAAATAGAATATTTTTCCAATTAACTTTGTCATCAAGGAAACCATGAAAACCCCACAAAAGCTAAGAACTGCCTCCAATGGGTGAACAATCATCTGTTATCAGTCACTGCCATGGATATTCTTCTGTCCTTGATTATTCTGACTGATTACATCAGACTTAACCTATTAAATATTTAATTGCTATCTTTTTTGACTTCTGTACATCTGTAATTCACCTCGAAGCTACCTAGTTTTGTACCATGGTAAGATGAAGTCCCTCTGCTCATTTTCTCATCTATCACTTTCCAAAATTATGTAGTCTAGAAGTTTGTTTGGTTTGGTTTTCATTTTTTTCCTTTTTTTTTTTTTTTTTTAGGGTGTTCCATTTGCACCCTCTGTGTTTTGCTTAATAGAACACAGGATGATAACTGCCCTATTCCTCCCAGCTGACATCAGTACAAGTAAAACCACAGTACCCATTATTACAATTAAAAAAGAGAGGAAAAATAAATTGATGCAACAGTCCACATCCTCTGCTAACAGCAAAGGATTCTTTAGATATTATACTTTTTGAAGGCCTGGAAAAGCAGAGCAAAAGAGGAACAATATCACACTCTTTTAAGATGCCTCCCTAAGAACCAGAGATGGAAAGATGCTAGCAGTGGCTAAATGAAGGAAAACCACAGATAGTCACATAACTGCATGGCTGACAGTCTCTTCAAAATACCTTGATTAGCATCTGCTTAGGTCCCCGCACTGAAATATCCACAGCACGAAGATACTACCAGCTGTGATCACCAGAACAGTTCTGAGATCAAGACTCAGAGACATTCAATCTGCTGCTTAATTTCTTGAGCTGTAACACCACCCACCTACTGGATGAGGGGGAGACGATGGATGTAGTTTTTCTGGATTTTAGTAAGGTTTTTGATAACGTCCCTCACAGCATCCTTCAGTACAAGTTGTCCAGCTGTGAGATGAGTGGGTGCATGGTGTGCTGGGTGAAGAACTGGCTGAATGGCAGGGCTCAGAGGGTTGTGGTGAATGGGACCACATCTGGCTAGTGACCAGTCACCAGCACTGTTCCTCAGCATTCAATCCTAAAGCCAGTTCTGTTCAATATATTTATGGACTATCTGGAGTTGAATGCACCATTAGCAAGTTAGATGATACCAAATTGGAGTGCTGTTGACTCTCTTGAAGAATAAAAGGGCTGGCAGAGGGATCTAGATAGACTGAAGCACTGGACAATCATTAATGGCATGAAACTGAACAAGGTCCAAATGCTGGATCCTACACCTAGGATGGAGAAATGCTGGTCACAAGTATAAATTGGGAAGGGAGTGGCTGGAGATCAGCCCTGCAGAAAGGGATCTGGGTGTGCTGGTCAGCAGCAGGCTCAACAGGAGTCGGCAGAGTGTCCTGGGAGTCAAGATGGCAAACCACATCCTGGGATGCATCAAGCACAACATAACCAGCCTCTAGTTTTCTTCTAGAATCTGAGGAAATAGCTCATTATAGTTCCATCACACACATCTTTTTCCCTCTTTGCAACTCTTCTTGCATGGGCCTGTATGGAGGTACTAGTGAGGCTGCAGCTCGAATACTGAGTTAAGCTTTGGGCCCCTCATTACAAGAGAGATATTGAGTTGCTGGAGTGGGTCCAGACAAGGGCAACAAAGTTGGTGAAGGGCCTGGAAAACAAGCCTTATGAGGACACTGGGGTTGTTTAGTCTGGGGAAGAGAAGGCTCATAGAGAGACCGTACGCCTCTCTAAAACTACCTGAAAGGAGGTTGTAGGGAGGTGGGGTCGGTCTCTTCTCACAGATAACAAGTGACAGGACAAGAGGTAATGGCCTCAAACTGCACCAGGGGAGGTCTAGATTGGATATTAGGAAAAATTTCTTCACAGAGAGGTTGGTCAGGCATTAGAACAGGCTGTCCAGGGGAGTGGTGGAATCACTGTCCCTGGAAGTGGTCAAAACACATGTAGATGAGGCCCTTGGTGACATGGTTTAGTGGGGGACTTGGCAGTCATGGGGTAATGGTTGGACCTGATAATCTTAAAGGTATTTTCCAACCTGGCTGATTCTATGATTCTTTCATGTTGTCACGGTTCCAGCCAACATCTGCATTTTTATCATTGCCATATCTACATGACATCGTAAAAGCCTTCAGGCTGCAAAAGAAGCTGATTCATTGCTTAAAGCTTGTCTAAGGCTCACTCTCTCTTCAGGAACATGTGCCTTTCAATAGTATTTTGAATAAAATATACACTACATAAATAAATTACTTAGTCCATGGAAAAAATGGAACAAGTCAGATGGGTAGGAGTTACATTTGTTAGTTTTTCTTTAAAGTAGATTTTTGAAATCTCTTCAGGAGTGTATGAGAACAGACAGAATACAAGTGATTGTAGTTCCTAGTCAACTGCTGACAACTCCTGAGTGTTTCAAGAGATGCATATTGGAAACGCAGGGAGCAGAACATGACGTGCAATCTGTCAACTCCTTTTCTTCCAAGATAAAAGATCTCTTCCCAAAGAAGCAGACATCAAGCTTCTCCTTTCTACCTTCAGTTCTTACCTGTGTGACACTTTATTTCTGTTTTGTTGGTTTTAATTTCCCTTCCTGCTGTCAACTTATTAATGAATTTTATTATCAATTTCCTATTTACAAACAATGGATTAGTATAAAAAGATAATTCCAATATAGTGTTTATATACATGGTTTAATCCCTTCTATTTGCTCTAGTGAGAACAGTCCACCTGTCTCATGGTACACAGCTAAACAACTAAGCACAATCTCCGTTTGATCAGTCTAACATGCTTGGAGGGAAAGGCCTAGAAATTCTGAGTGACACTACATAATAACATAGTAACAAGGTGGTGACTGCATACTACTAAGATGATCTTTACCGTGATTTTTGACTAGATCTTTCTGCACATTGTAGTAACATACAAATTCAATTCATGGCGGCAAGTTTGCACATTTATGAAATAACAAGTTGGCAATAATACCCAGAGTTAATAACATTCAGAACTGCACTGTATTTACAGCAGTGTGCATGTACTGCCATTATATACTTCTCAGTATATAATCAATATCAACTTCTTGCAGCAGTAAACATTGCTTCTAACCTTGTCCCCAGTATACTGCTTGCAGGAGTATGATGGATGGGAACCAGTGAGGAGCAGCCATTTCACAGTATGGCGATGGGCCCAATGTTCTCATAGCCAAATGTCACCTGGAGGTTTCTAGGACTTGACTATATAAAGTCTGAGCCTGATTCAGTGTGACAGTCCTGCTCTGATTAGAATGTTTGACTTGGAGACTTCCACAGTCCCTTCAACCCAGTTTCAACCACTCTATGTCATTACCTCCTTTGAGTTCAAAAGATACCATAACACACTATAACTAGGAACAGTTTATTACATCAAATTAGCCTTCTTTGTCTGACTAGTTGCTGCATTCCACCCCAAAACATCACATCACTACAGCAGATTTATGGCAGGAATACATCCTTAGATGGAAGTGAACTAACACTTTTAGGGATGGGTATTTTTTGCTTACTGCAAATACAGTCTTCCATGCCTATGGCTAAGAACATCTTTTCACAGACTGAGGTAGCAAAGACCTCTGCTCTTTTTTACTGCATAAAAAATTAATTCTGATATGGTACAAAAAAACTATGGGAAGTTATGTACAATATTTAATCTGAGGGGAAGATCATGCACTGGAGTTAAACTAATCACTGCAGTGCCTTGGTAATTTCCAAAGGAAAAATACAAGAATACTAACCAGTTTCAGTTTGGTTAGCTCTTGAGACAAATCCTTATCAATATTTGTGATAGTGATGTCAAACAGACCAAGGAGAGCTAGGTTTCCTCATTTTTTCCAGTCCAAACTAGTATCTGCCAATTTAGCCCACATCCATTACTAACCAATTATCACTTCTTCCTGTCCTTACACCATGGTGGTGATGCAGTGCTTCACACTTCATTTACAGTTCTAGGATCCTTACTGACAAACAGTGCTTTATTAGTTGAGAGGTGGTCTATATCATACACATTTGCTGTATTACCTTTCCTTCACTATAGTCTTATTCTACCAATGTTTCCTCCTGTAGCCCATCATGCATCACATAGTCTCAAATAAGGACTTGGCCTTGAACAAAATGATTCAGATACAACATACAGATGGAAATAGAGCCATGTGAATAAATGCTAGAGACTTTAGTAATGAAATCCCACCAATATACTATGGAAATTAAATACAACCTGGTCACTGTTGCTATTTAATGCAATGTTTCACTGGGTACAGAAGCAGCAATCAGACTGTTGAAAATTGTGCTAAGATCCCTCATAATTCAATATTGACCACCACTACCAATGCAATATGTAATGAAACTGGTAACTAATTTTGTGTGCAATCCCTGCAATAAAGCAGAAAAGAGTTGAAAAGAGTTTGGAGGAAAGAGATATGTGATGTGTAATGTTGGGGGCTTATTTCATGAAACAAACTAGTGTTCCTCAGAACTGACCAGCTACATCTGTCCTTTACTCCTCACCACAAAACAGTTCCAGCTTTTCTAAAATTTTGTTGGCATATTTACAAACAACCTAATTCACAATTGCTCTAGTAGTAACATGTTCCAAGACTGAAAAAGAACATATTCTATTAATTATTCCCAGCAAAACTCCCAGGAAAGGAATTCTGCATGTTAAAAAATGTGAGAGAATGTGTTATGGTATGGAGTTGAGAGGGCTATGAAAAAAACCCCAAACTAACAGTTGAGATATTTGCACATTTCAGTCCAAAATTATACATCCTTTATACATTGCCCCAATTAAGTCAAACCAAACCAAAAGCCTTGACCCAGGTATCATATCAATAAATGTACAAGACCTGAATAATAAAAGCGCAAACAGTAACAACAGAAGTTGATCACAGTATACATATGGAATGTAAGCTCAACATCTTTCAAGCAGCAATGGCTTCACATAATGCCAGATTCCAAGCATTCATCCCATAAATCATTAAGGATCTTACTATTCAAAAGTTTAGGAATAGCACATGTAGTACAGCCAGTGAAGTTTCCACGTAAGGATTTTAAAATTAAAGTGAACAAAAGACAAACAGAATTTAAAAAAAGCCCAAACCCTAACTCTAAATGACTGTTGTATTTTGCAGGAGCAGGACAAAAAAAAAAAAGAGTTATTTCTAGAGAAACTAGAAAACAGCAGAAAGAACAATTTGCTTAAGGTTTACCCAAGTTGTTTGTAGCAGCTTTGGACATAAGTATATGACTAAGTAGGAAGGATTCAAGTCCCTAGTGAAGGCAAGATACCCAGGCTGAGAAACAAATCTGTGAAAGACTATCTATGGTTACTCTGGGCTCCAAACCTTCCTAAAGGTCTCTGCATTAACTGTTTTTTCTGTTTACACTCAGAAGTAAATAAGTACCAGTCCTTCTGCAGCCGGATCTTGTATACACACTTTTTCTCTGTGACTTGTGTTGGAGTGAAATATTTATATCAAACAGCTTCACTGCATTTCTTCCATGTGAAATAAATATGAGCAAATCTGAAAGGTGAAAGTCTCAAAGTTTCAAACAGGATTCATTCAATGATGTAAGCCAAACAGTTCTATCAGAT
Source organism: Psittacus erithacus (assembly GCA_009867235.2). Classification (NCBI taxonomy): domain Eukaryota; kingdom Metazoa; phylum Chordata; class Aves; order Psittaciformes; family Psittacidae; genus Psittacus; species Psittacus erithacus. The sequence goes on along the minus strand of WYDI02027308.1, from coordinate 46,837 downwards.
CACAAGACTCGACTTATAAAGCATATAAGAATGCCATTAAACCACTACACCATTAAAGCTAGTTATGGGGCAGCTAATGCATGATTTCATAAAAACCATTCATATAGCCAAGGGACAATGAAGTGTGGGAGGGCACGCACAGACGCAGAAGCATATATAATCATCTGTTCATATCCACTGCCCCCAGAACAAAACACCAGGACTTTTCCTGGAAGATTTTTCAAAATGAAAGTTAAAAGTAACTGCTTGTAGTGTCTCTATTGATGGACAGTGTTGGATGCATGTTACTACAAAATTATTTATCCAGGAAAGCTGCACACAAGCCTTAGTGGAAATTTAACATTGGGGCTATACCAATTCATTGTGGTAATTACAGTCACAGTTCCTATTTCATCACTTGTAGGCCATTCTGTTCTTAGGAAGGTGCAAGAAAACCACTATATCAGATAATCACCCCTTGGGAATGCCAGTTTCTAACTGATCTCTAGATTTTAAGTTGTTTCTTTTTCTCATGGTCTTCTCAGACCTTGGCTGATATAACAGAAAGCTGTTCAAAACATGGTAACATTGACAATTTTCTAAATATACTGCATACATTGTGTTGTTGGCCTTAGCCACTGAGGTTTCCAACATGCACCAAACACAGCCAAACCCTGAAGCTCAGCATCATTAACCACATAAAGAAAGCTAGAAACAGGAACTGGAAATCAGAAATGCATTAAACACTACAGAGTTTTCATCCTTAAATGGGGTTTTATATCATTCCCACTGTAGCTAGTAGAAAAAGTTGACACTAACTTCAAAAATACAGGAGTTGGGACTGTTTCTGGTATTATGAGCACCTGGAACTGGAAAATAAAGAAGGATGAAGCTCACTGAGACCTTAGAGGTGACTTTCTCAAATGTGATTTACTCTAGTAATTCCTGGTTTAGTTTAGTACTTCTTTGGGTAGGCTTTGTAAGGCCTACAGAAATTTAAAATTATTGGCCTTTACCCTAGCAGTGGATGGCTCCTGAATTCTCCGAGCTTTCCTGTTCCCACACACTAAGAATCATAGAATCATAGAGTGATTAGAGTTGGAAATGACCTTAAGATTATCTAGTTCCAACCCAGCTTCCATGGGCAGGGGTGCCTCACACTAGACCATGCTGCCCAAAGATGAAAGAATGCAACTTTTGGTTTGTTTCCAGTACCTAAACAAGGCCTTCAAGAAACCTGGAGAGGGACCTTTTACATGGGAGCACGTGACAGAACAAGGGGTAATGGATTTAAGCTGACAGAGTGGAGATTTAGATTAGACATTAGGAAGCAATTTTTCACTGTGAGGGTGGTGAGATACTGGCATAGGTTGCCCGGAGAAGTGGATGTCCCATCCCTGGCAGTGTCCAAGGCCAGATTGCACAGCACTTTGAGCAAGGTGGTCAAGTGGATGGTGTCCCTGCTCATGGCAGGGGGCTTGGAACTAGAGGGTGTTTAAAGTCCCTTCCAGCCCAAACCATTCTATGATTACATGATCTTTTGCCAAATATCTCAAAGCACTTTATGAATATTCATGACATGAGCCTTTTAACTGTATTTTGAAGGACGCATCAGGTCTATTTTGCAGAGAGGGAAACTAGCATAGAGAAAAGAAAAAAAAAAATAGACCTTTCAGGCAATATGTTCAAAACTATAAACAAATCTTGTAATTCCTAAATCTTGTGTTTAATTACCAGCCCATTCTTCACTGACACATCAAATAGTTAGGTTCTGTGTCACCTCTTCTTAGAAAGGTTGCACTGCAGTAATTCAACCAAGCAGCACTGAAGCATTATAATGTCCCTGCCTTAACCTTTCCCTTCTGCCTGGCTGCCACTGATTCATACATAATCTACTAATGTCTCTTTCTGCCTTTCTGCCTTTTGGCCTCCTGCTTGACAAGCTGGTGTAACCCATGATGTTTAGCAGACAGAGTGACAAGACACAATGGGAAGAATCAAATATGCTTACCCACATTTAATTAGCCTTCAACATGACTGGTTCATGTGAGAGCAAGGAAGGTTCAGAAACATCAAACACAACTAAAGACTCAAAATAGATCTGCAATCTTAACTTATTGCTGCTGTAGTGAGGACCAGCCCTGCACTTATGGGTCAGATCAGAATCTCAGAAATGAGCAGAGGTAGCTAGTCCATTATTCTAAAACACTAATTTCCCCAGTTCATTCTTTTTCACAGCTTTGTATCACACAGCTTCAGATAACTTCTCATACCACACTTCTCAAGAACTATTCACATTTACAAAGGGGAAACTAAGGCTAGAAAGCAGATAGCTGTGACAGATAGTGAGAACATCATAGTGCAAAAAGAGTGGCAAAGATGGGCCAGATCAAGAATGCTCATTTACAGCTCTTGAACCTCAGTCCATTAAACCTCAGTGGATTCTTCAAGGTAAAGAACTTATATACTATATATTAGGTTACTGAAATAAAACACTAAAAATGAGACTTGTCAGTGAAGAGTCCAGTTCGTGATGAATAAACATCCTATTTCTAAGCTGGTCTAGATGATAGATCAATGGCAAAACCATTTCTTTGTTAAGGTTCCTGTTCAGTTTTCCTTGTATTCTAGTAGCATCTGGGCCTTCCACTAATCACTTCTCACATTAGAAATACATTTCCAGAATGACTGGGATGGAGATTTGCCTGATGCGTGCAGCCAGAGGATCCACTGTTTAGAAAAACCTTGGATAATTTTCAAACTACTTCTCTTCCTCCCCCTTCAATTAGTCTTAATTTACCTCTGCCTTTTTTCCCTATACTCCCACTCTTCTTGTTCCCCCACCACAACCACTTTGGTTTTGATTAGCTGGTGATGATGGAGAAAGTAAGTCTCTGCATTTCAGCAAAATAATTTTGCTTCAGGTAACACAAAGACATTTGCTAATTTCTCTCTTGAGTGGGTCTTGGAGAACTTCCAAGGCTCAAACAAAGAATGTCTTTTAACTACTTCTACAGCATACAACTGTTAAAAAGCTTCAGCTTATAGTTCAAGGCATTTTTATTATCCAAATTAGGCAATTCTTCCATCAGCTGGCATGATCTGCCAGCAAGAACTCCAGAGCATGTTTCTCCTGCACACCTCTTGTTCCAAGGTTTGATGTAATAGCTGGAAACCTCTCTTTCTCTTTCATGCCTGCCAGCAATAAAAATGGTGCACACATGGTATTCTTCCCCCACCATCATAGTCCACCTGTCATAGAACAAGGTTACTGTGGTGCAAGGCTGCAGACACAAACACACCAAGACCAACCCTGACAAACAGGGCCAGCATGGTCACTGCTGTTCAGAATGGGGTTGCTATTTCTCAGAGCAAGGTGGAAGAAAGCAATCAAGCCAGCCATGCCCTGAACTGTCCTCCAGGCCACAGCTGCTTCCACACATGCATCCATGATGCTGAATTCAAAGAAGCTGCAGCACAAGCCCTGACAGTGCTGCTCGAACACACATCACTGAATGCCTATTCTATATTTGCCTGTCCTCAGTTCACTAAAATCACGCATGGCATTCAGGAAACCAGCTGGATATTTCCTACTGACTGCAGCTGGATATGAATCATTTCCCTGATGAGCGGTATTGTGGTGGTAGCCCTTGGAAGAGCAATGACAGGATAGCTTTTAGCTGAGATGGTGAAGCCCCATGTATGACATGGAAGGATGATCTGGGAGCATGCTGGGAGCTTAAGTTCTGTTTCTGTCCGTGAGGACTGATGCAGAGTTTGAGTGATGTGCTGCAGCAGCCAGTCCACAAGCAGCTCACATGCTTAAGCAATCAAGAAATGTTTATTTAAATAATTACTGGCATCCAAGGATATCCTTTGGTGAGGCTAAATACGTCCTTACTGGCAAGTTCTAGGTAGGGCAATTGGTGTACACCTTCCTTTCCTCCCTAGTCTTTTTGTTAGTGTGCATCAGCAATATTATATCTACTTACCAGTTTTCCTGCATACTTTACACAGTATGTGTTCTTGGTTTGCCTAGAGTTTTTCCACTGTAGAGTAGGAATTTCTCAGCTTGTTGCCCTTGGTAATGCAGCAGAGAGGGAATACTACTAAGAGTCAGAACAGGTGAATCCCTGGACAGAAGACAGTTCCATGACACACAGTCCTATTCCTAATAATCTGGCCTTCAATTTGTATTAAGACGAGTAATGTGCTGTGTTTCCTTGCCCTCTACAGTAAAGTCCTGCTTGAGGAATCAACTGAGGAGCTTTTCAAACTCTCCATATACCTTCTATGTTTGATAATCACCTTCCTAAATTGTTGACACCATGACTGCTCACTCATGCTTAAAACCAAAACCTTCATACATTGTCTTTCTTCTATCATGCTCTTGTCTTGTTCTATAGCTAGAAGGAAAAGCAGAATATTCCAGGAGAAGAAAACATTCCACCAAAAGGGAAGCAAGTCAATTTTCTTTTCTTCTATGTTCCACATTAGAAATAGGCAGGAACCCTTTAGCTGCACCCATCCAGAGAAGCAAGAAACATTCAAACATTCCCTAGTGGTAGAGCTTAATGTTTCATCTCAGACCCTGACAATTATCAAATACAGCACGTTACTGTAATTGCACTTTTTTTTTTAGCCTACTGCTGATGCCAAGAATCAGTTTCACAAAACACTGAATGCTAAGCCATTTCTACCTAGTATCTTCTATTTACAATTTATTTTCCAAGCTCCAAATTTTTCATTTTCCAGTTCTACCATGGGATTCTTGAACAGCATCACTAACTGCCTTAATGGAGATTGCACCCTTTCAACAACAGCATCATGCACAGGAGGGCTGAAAGTTCATATGCATCTCTTACAAACACTAACTCCTACAAAACTACCACAGGTGACCTCCACTTGCAGAATAAACCAAAACAAACAACTATTTTCCCTCAGCTTCACTCTCAGAAATGGCTGAGTTATTTTGACTGGACTTTTTCAAAATAACTCATCATTGAAAATTCTCCCCCTAATGCTAAAATTTGCTGAAAGCATGCATGTCTGAAAACAAATCCTTAAAGGGGTGGTGACACAACTTCACCTAGAGCTGGTACACCTCTCCCCCCATCCATGATATATCTCAGAGCCTGATAAACCAAAGGATATCTATTACTTATGAAGATGCTATATTTATATTCCCATCAGTTTCACAAAACATGAAAATCAAGGCTTTTAACTTTGCTGCTAACTCCTTAGGTCTCTTTCCTCAGACCAAACATGCATCTCTTGAGATTAGCCACATATGTATTTGCCAAAATGTGGCTCCCTTTAAGATTATCACATTGTACAACATTTGCTTCTTAAGTACAACTACTTGCTGTTCTAAAGAGTTCACAACAATTCTGAGTCAGACATCAGTGCTGCAAAGTGTTTCAGGTAACTAACGTACTGAAAGAACATTAACTATGCAAGAAATAAAGGATCATACAAATAAATCCAAGTTATCTTTTCCAGGACAAGAGTGAATTTGCAAAAAAAAAAAACAAACCCAAAAACCTAGAGACAAGACAAGACTGAGCAGCATTTACTGATACATACAATGACAGATACACAGCTATGGGGTCTATGCCTGTATCTCTCACAAGCAGTTCAGTATTCTGTAGTAGCAGCAAAATAACAGTAACAGCATCTTACGCTTTCAGCGGAATTTTAGCTATAACAAATTGAGTACTTTCTTTGTTCTTCTGAATAGGAGGGAATGAAGATTGAGTCTGCCAGAGGATAGGTAAGATACATTTATCACTACTCTTGTGGCCTTTCCTAATGAATGTTCTCCAGGTACGAAAAAATAACATGATGATGTAATACACATTTTGTTACCTTAATAAAAATACCTCTGACATCTTCTTTTTACCTGAACTATAGAGTACAGAACAATGAAGGTTAAACCATGTAGTACTTTCTCTGGAGTGAAGCAGATTTATTCATAAAAGATCCTCCAACAAAAACAAAACAAAACAAAACAAGAAAACCAAACTATTTCACTGGAGCTAAATTGCTGAAGGAAACAAGATATTAGACACATATAAGGAAAAGTACTGAAACTTCTAGCCTCTAGCTTACCAGTTCCAATTCAATCTATGTGAAGAGGCTGAAAGCCATTGCTATCAGATGTTCAGTGGACTGCATGAAACCAGCAGGTGGAATTTGGTTCAGTTGCCAGTAGGCAGACATGTCCATCTTTCAGAATCACTGAAGTAAACAATAATTGCGTTCCCTTGCTTTTGACACTTTCACAAAAAAAAACAAACAAAAAATCAAAAAATCAAAACCCAAAAAATAACCCCAACCAACCAAAACCCAGCCCTTAGACAATGTGTCACAGAACCCCAAGAAGCCACCCAATCAGGTACAGAAAGTAGAAGAATACTTGTCCACAGGTCCTGTCTATGATATAATTGCTGATCAGATTAAGAGATACCATCATTATTCTTATCACAGCCGTCATTAACATTAAATTCAGTTAAAATAGTAAACAAAAAAATAATAAGAAAATCTAACAACAAAACCACAAAAATGCACAAAAAACCTTTAACCCAAACTAAAATGCCCAAACCCCTTAAAACTTTTCAATCAATATTGTCTCTAAAAAACCTACTGGTATTTTATAATGATCTACAAACATGGAAAACTACCAATTATTTCTGGGAAATCTTCATAGGGTTTTGTTTTTGCTATTACTTCATCTATTACTACATTAATGATCTGTATGCAAGTTTAGCACATCCACATGCCTAGCAGCTCGGAGTTTGATTCCCACTGTAATGCTCCACTTCCTGACTGTATTGAGAGCAATGAAGCTGTCCAGCTGTTTTGCGGTGCGGAAACAGTGATTCAGTAAGGAGGTGATGGCATCAAATTTGATTTGTTAGCTTACAGCATAGTTTTTAGAACCCATGAATCCTTCTCATTAAATAATCATCCATCATGTTGGAGATGATTAACTTCTGAAGTCAGAATTAAATCAGCATTGAATCTGCATTGCTATTAGTACAGTTAATTTTCTGTTTGATGGCTGATATGCCAGGTGTCCATTGTTCAATATAACTTAAAAATGAAAAAAAAAAGTAATTCCATGCACATGCTCTTCTTATTTGAATGATACGTTGGATTCAATTTTGTTTTACAGAGTGGGTGAGAGCAGTGGGAGTTATAATGGTATTGACCTTCCCCTCTGTGGAGGGTGCTAATGCTGCAAAACAATCAATATACTAAGAAGACAACCTAAAAAAAATGAGGCCACATTTTTCCCTTTCCTCCTTTAAGATTTTTATACTGCTGATGTGCCAGGAAACTCATTTTACATTAGCCCAATAATTCCTTCTATACAAAGTGAGTGTTACATTAGTAGCTTACGATCCCTCTGATCCAAGAGAGCCCTCTTGAGAAGGAAGTGAAGAGACATGTTGCGGAATGCATACTCACTTATTTCATGAATACAAGAAATAAAATTCCCCAAACAATAATGACAGCTAGAAACCCATGGGCTGCTTTGAAAGGATGAAAAAATATCCAGCGGCTTGCCAGCTGAGCATTCTTCTTTCTGCTGTTGCCAGTGCTTTCTAAGCAGAGTATAAGGTTTATGCTTTTGTTTATTAGGCAACAAAGTCCCTACTAGATGAATAGTCAGAGCCAAAGTTTTCATAGTCAAGATTTAGGAAAACAGCTTTTGTGCAAGAACAAGAGATGGTGACCATATTGTAGACTCTAAGAAAAATACTGAAGAAGCCAGGCTTCTTATTAACGTTTCAGTGTTGGGCACAGGCACAAGGTATCCATAAAATAAGGTGTCAAGTTATCTGCAGCTACTATAAATAACATACAGAGGACACTGTGCCAAGTCTTTCCTGCTTTGCATTCAGCAGATTTTGGTGATGTTAGTCACAGTTTTGTTTTCCTCTATGCTTTACTGCTAGGTAAAGTAATAGAATTTTGCTGCTTTTAGGAGTCTGCCTCAACCAGTTAAATGATCAAAACAATTGCTGAAGCCAAATTGGCACCTTCATGCAAATAAGATGAGAATTGATACCAGCAAGAAGCAATACACAATAATTAGCCAGTTTACCCCAAATTTCAGGTCTCTTGTAGTGCCTAACCTCAGCAGCACTTGCCTTGTATCCCGCTGCCTACAGGTGGGTAAAACAGGTTGAAGGGCAGATTGGCCAGAAGTGCAAAAGAGAATCCCTTGAGGAAGGGGTTAAGTCATTAGCATATGCCTTAATAACAATAGCCTGCCCAGCTATGAGAACATACCGTCCAGCTATATGACCCATGGGTAAGGGCCACCCACTAAAAGACATCCTTGCCATCTTGGCAGGAAGCATCAGAAAGGTAAGCAAATCCAACCCATCTGCAGTAAGCCTGGAACTGTCATTGTGATAGAAAAAGGACATCTTGCAGACGCCCATTAGCCTTCCTGAAATTTATAGATAGTGTTGTTCTAAAAAATAAAAATTAAAAAGGCAAAAATACTTGTAGGGAAAAAAACTGTAGGAGCAAATTGAAAGGACAGCAAGCATTAGTGTCAGCCATTAAACTGCCTTGGTAGGTGTGTTTTTATCATGATGAACCTCTATTAATTTAATGTTTAACCATACAGAACTTATGAACTATACACATCTTTGAGTACATGTGGTGGTTTAAGCTTAGTCATAAATTAGAAAAGCATGTAACCTGCTTGTTCCACACCCACCCCACCCCCCTACACTCCCTGAGGGATGGGGAGGAGAATAGAAAGAATGTAACTCCCACAGGTTGAGATAACAACAGTCCAGTAACTAAGGTATAACACAAACCACTGCTGCTGCCGCCAATAATAATAATGGTAAGGGAAATAACAAGGGAAGAGAATACAATCACCACTCGCCGATCGAGCAGAGAGAGCTAGCCCTTCCGGGTATCT